>VZTX01010699.1:107500-161254 GCA_013400915.1 Pardalotus punctatus | reverse complement strand
TGCTGCCCCCACCCCTCTCCTGCTGCTCCCACCCCGCTCCTGCTGTTCCCACCGCATTCCTTCTGCTCCATTCCACTCCTGCTGCTCCCATCCCATTCCTGCTGCCCTCACCCCATTCCTGCTGCTCCCATCCCACTCCTGCTGCCCCCATCCCCTTCCTGCTACCCCCATCCCGTTCCTGCTGCTCTCATCTCGTTCATGCTGCCCCCATCCCATTCCTGCTGCTCCCATCCCGTTCCTGCTGTTCCCATCCCATTCCTGCTGCCCCCATCCCACTCCTGCTGCCCTCATCCCGTTCCTGTGGCCCCATCCTGCCGGTGCCACAGCCGGGTGAGCCGCAGGCTGTCGGCACTGCCTGGCACGGCGCTGCCAGGCTGAGCACTGCCTTTCCCCTGTGAGCGCGTGCAGCATGTGTGTCACATTTCCAATAGCATCCTCTTACATAATTTACAGCAAGGATAACATAAAGGTTATTTTAAAAAATAAAACAACCTCCTTTACATTTATTAAATTTGCTGGAGCATCCCATATGCACCTTTGCAAACTCCAGGATTACCCACAGGGGTCTGATCTGCATGTCACATTAGGCAGATGGAATATTTTATTTATTCCACCTAGGTTGTAATGGAGAATTTAAACCATTTGCGGCAACGCGTTTGTGTTCCAGGAAACAGTGTTGGATGCCGCTGAGTGCCCTGACACACTCATGGACCTTAAACACATGGGATTGTTGGGAATGTGGAGCTCAGGGCAGCTACTCCTTGGTAAACATTTTTGCAGCAACATAAAGCAATTCTAGTGCTGCCAAATACATTTATTTTTTACTCCAGACCCTATCTTTGTTAAAAATAGGTTTTTGCTTAGAAGAATCTTTGGGTTTTGGTTTATTAATTTTTGCATTAGACTGAATTTCACAGTTTTGACCATTAAAAGCTATTGCAAGGGATGGACATGAGGAAACTTTAACCATTGAGCAGAGTGTTCTTGCCTTTTAGTAGCCTGTCTGTGGAGTGTATTAAAGATTCAGCTGTGTTCTGATAAGAATCATGAAGGATGTATATGTTTGCATTGTTTTTGGCAAGAAACATCCAAATGATCTGTATTTATTATATAAAATTGATTTTTTTGGCATGCATGCTATTTTTCATGGATTTTGGCCTCATACCAACACAAACAGGGTGATCTTGAGCAAAGCCATGCATTTCTAAGGCTCTGTTTGGAGAATTTTTAAAAGAATCTGGGGTCATGGATTTGTCTGTGAATTTACTCTTGCTGCAGATAGCAGCAATGGTGGAAAACCACATTTCCAGTGTGGCTGCAAGGTGTCAGTTGCTGTTCAGATTTTGTCAAGGTTTGAAGTTGATCTTTGCAAGGGGAGCTCTGGGAGCTCAGGCTGGGGAGAACAGGAAGGGGCAGGTGCTGCAGGGGATGTAGAACAGGGGCAGAAGCTGCTTGCCAGTGGCAGAGTAGAATCCCAGAATTTTTTGGATTGGAAGGGACCTTAAAGTTCATCCAGTTCCACCCCCAGCATGGGCAGGGACACCTTCCACTATCCCAGGCTGCTCCAAGCCATGTCCAACCTGGCCTTGGACACTTCCAGGGATGGGTCAGCCTTCACCTCATCTCTCATCTTCTGCTGCCAAGCTGTTCCTCTTCTCCAGAGAGGGATGAATTGCTCTGCCAGAGCCATGTCCTCCAGGGACCTGCCCAAGCTGGGCGTTCCTGCCACTAAGACCATTGTGGTGGCTCAGGGAGGTGTCAGAGGATGCCGTGAGAAGGACCCTGGCTGGAAAGTCCTTTGATCTCCTCTCTGAGTCGCAGAGACATCAACACCACTGGCTGCAGGCCAGGCCCTGCGGAGCCATCCTGGGAAGGACAGAGCGGTGTCCCCTGTGCCATGAGCACTCCAAGAGGCTGGGGAGTTGCTGACACCAAGAGCCCTGGAGGTCAGACCAGCCTGGGGTGTCAGGAGGACCTGCTGGGGGCTTGGCATCTGAATGCGTTAAGCTGCGGTTCCAAGCAGAGGAAATGCCTGTCCATGGCAGGGTTTGGTTTGAGCATGGGACAGAGCGTGTCACCTGCAGCATCCTGCCTGGGGGACCCTGGTTTGCCCCTGGGAGCTGCTCCAGCTGCCCTCCCTGCGCATCACAGCCGTTCATCCCCAGAGTGGGACTGACTCCGAGCCCACGGCGGTTTCCGTTTGCCGCTCCCAGAGACAACAGGCTGGAGCCCACAGCCACTTCCCCTGCAGATGATGGCTATTTCGGTTCCACAGGTGGTGTTAATATATTCCTCTTCAGACTCCACTTCCTCACGCAGCCGAGTACAATGTAAATAATGAGCGGTTGTCGTTTGAAAGGGAAGGAGGGAGAGGACTTGAATTGGCAGAAAAACCCCAGGCTGAGATTTCAGTTGCGGCATCGATCGCAGACATCTCATGCTCCTCTATTAATGTCACTTTATTCCTCCAGCTCCAGAGAGCTGCTGAGGACACTAAGATTGTCAGTGGGGAAAATCCCGTGGCTTTTAATGTCTGGAAAAACACTGCAGGTACTCGAGACTGCTGTCCCCCAGGGTCTGCCACAGCTGCCTTGTCCCCAAAGCCAGCGTGTTTCAGCCCAGTGGGGTGGGGGTGATGGGGCAGACAGGTGAGGGCATTGAAAGCATAGTCAGGGAAAATAATTAGGGGGAATTCCCAGATGCAGGAGGGGATTGGGTGGTAGGGACCGGCTCACTCCTCTGGGCAGAGTAGGAGCTGCTCTGTTATTTGGTTTTTTACCAAATAATGAGGGGATCCCTGCTGGTGTCTGGTCCAGGGGCTTGGCACCATCACCCCCAGTTCTGCTCCTTCCAACCAGAGCCCCTCAGCTCCAGGCAGGTCAACACAAACCTTTCTGAATTTACTTCTTCCTGTATTTTTGCTCTTCTTTTTAAAGAAAAACCAGGGTGAGGAAATTCACATTTCTAAACATCCCTCACAGAAAGGCCTTCTCTTGGAATTCATGATGATAAAAATGTAACTTGTATGTCTTGAAAAACTCTGCTGAACCTGGAAAACAGCCCTCCCGGAGACTCTGAGCTCTTTCCTTTCAGAACATTGTTTGTGGAGATAAAAATATTTCTGCCACACTTGTCACATGTATTTGAAAAACATATTAATCATTTAAACAAATATTAGCTCCGAAAGCCTATAAATACATTCACTGGGAGGAATATACCCTTTGTTGTAATATTACAATGAAAAATATGCTAATATAGTTGCCTAATTGCTCGTGTTTGAATAACCTCTTTTGTGACAATAAATGTTTGTGGCAGCATCATTCAAACACGAAATGGAGAATCTGGTGCCAGCGCGGATTACGTGTGCTGCTGCCACCGCTCCTGATGTGAAAAGAAAAGTGTCTCTTCGCCCGTGTCTGGTAGCTGGTGTGGCTGGAGAGCAGACGTCACGGCGGATATCATCAGCCTGGCGCCGTGCCCGGGCCCAGCAGCCCAGCACGGGCAGGGATGCAGGACCAGCTGCTGCCTGGGCAGGGGCTGCTCCCGGCCCCGCTGCGGGCGCCTGGCACGTGGGTGAGGTGGTCAGAGCCCTGGGGGTGTGGTGTGAATCCAGAACCAATGCTGATAGCCGGCAGGATGGAAAACTTTGCTGTATTGAGCTGGAAAACAGACTCACTGTGAGTGGCTGAGCAGCAGAGGAGGGATGCAGGGCAGTGGCTGCTTGCTGCCAGCCTGGCACTGCCCGTGTGCCAGCCTCGCCTCTCTGTGGCCACGCAGGAAACCTCCCACCAGGAAGGGCCTTTTGTTGGTTTTAAACCTCCCTTTTCTCCCATGCTGCCTGGAGTTTGGATTTACAGAGGAGCCTCTGGAGGGTGGCACAGGAGGGTGACGCAGAGGTGACACCAGGCTTCTGGGGACCAGAGATGGGACCTGCCCCAAAGCAAAGCACAGGTGGCTCTGAGTGCAGCCTGTTTAAGCAGCTTCCTGGCTGTAGTTTCTGCTCGGGGGCATCTCAGTGACACCATTCCCCCCTCTCCTCGCTGGTCCTGTTGGCCTCACTGGCACATCGCTGGCTACTCCTGGTCAATGAAACCCTCTGCAGCTGAACCCAAGCGACTCCTGGGGGCTGGGCAGAGGCACCAGAGGGCTCTGTGTACAAATTCAGTGATTCTCTTTATCCTTTTTAGCCTGATTGCACCTTAAGAGTTTAAATAACAACGACAGAATGGAAAATATTCACAAACTCACTTTCCTGAGCACCTCCAGCCCTTTCCCAGGGGATGCCCTGTACTGGGAGCCAACCCCGCAGGTGCCATGTGGCACATCCTGGCTGTGCCAGCACAGTGGGAACGGTGCCAGCTCCCCAAGTGCCCTTTATGCTCCTGATTCCCACGGCCCCTGGCTCACAGAGAGAAATCTGGGCTCTCTGGTTACAGCTGGGGCTTTGGGTCTGCAGCAGAATGCCGTGGCAGCGTGGATTTTCCCTGGAGGTGAAATAATTTGGGGTGAGGTAGGACATTGCTGTGAACTGTTTGTCACATCCTGTGGCTCCATGGCATGAGTGAGGCTGGTCTCAGTGTCTGGCAAGACAATTTCTGGTGGAAATCCCTGTGCACAGACACAAATGGGGAGGTTGTTGCAGTTTGGCAGGAGCTGGTGTCCACGGCAGCGCTTCTCAAAAAGGAATTGGTTCTCAGGAAGAGAGATATGGTTCAGTAAGGAGTTGGCTCCCTGGATATTATCCACTACTCCTAGTCTGAGGATGAAGGGAGGTCTCTCTCCTACCCCTCCTCTGCCTTCAGCAGCACAAAGAATGCGGAAGACCTAAATGTAACAGCGCTTAAGGAAAATATTGCAAAGTCCTTTTGAAATTCCCATCAAACTCAATTAGCAGGGCAATGATATACCTAAACAACTGCAATGGGTTGACTTTTTATGCTTTGCTGGAGAGCTTCCAAGTTGATAATTAAATTGCACTGGGCTGCAAGATAAGTGGCTGCGAGTGTCTCTTGTGCAGCAGCTTTGGAGGTGGACAGCCAGTGGCAGGGACAGTCCCTGGCCAGGAGCTCCATGGGACAAAATCCTCTCCCTGTGCTCTCTGCCTCCACAAAGCCAGGTGAAAAAACGTTTCCTGAAGGGCTGGGTTGGGCATTGGGGTCCCCATGGAGCCGCAGCTCTGGTAGGTGGGGGCTGCAGGGGCACTCCGAGGGGTGGGAAGCACAGATGAAACAAATATATTCCCACCAGTAACAGCAGTGAGATAGATGGTGGTGACACTGAGAGGCTGGGAGGGGAGAGAGTTCACTGGGGTGAACAGGCAGAGCTGTGCTCGCTGTGAGCCGAGGGCTGGGAAAGGCTCCTGCTCCTCTCCCTCGTGGTGGACCGGGAGAGCAGGATGATGCTTTTGTTACAAATGCTTTGCTTTCCAAAAAATGTACTTCTGGGATGAGTGACAGTATTTGTTAATGTGGATTTAATCTGGTGACTAGCGGGACAAAATGAAAAGTGAAAGGGGTATTTTTGGCAAAACAAAGGCTTGGTTTCAGCTTTGTCAAGATGAAGCGTTTGAGCCTTCTGTTCTGGAAAGATGCTCCGCTCCGAGATAAAACTCAGTTTGATCAACAAAAGAAAAGGAAAGGGGTGGGAAGGAAGGGCAGTGTCCAGACCTCATGAAGCAGGTAAAGCCCTTGAGTGGCTGGTTAGGAGGTTGTGACTGGGACAGTGACAGCATCTGCCTCTGTGCAGAGGCCCAGATGCTCAAAAATAAATAACTTGAAATACAAGGAGGTGGCTGCCAGGAGACTGCAGCTGGGCTGCCTCTCTCTGCCAGCCCCTGCCTGCATGGAGTGTGATGCTCAGAGACCACCTGCCAGCAGCTCAGGGTGGAGGGGAGCAGAGCTGCTGTGGGGTGGGGGGGTGTGGGGGCACTCCATAGGTGTGAGCTCACCTTGGAGGGGTCCAGACCTGGCCAGGTCCCTCTCATTCCTCTGAAGCATTTCTCTCTGCTGGTGCTGCAGCCAGGCTCCTGCATCCAGCACCTTCTCACTGCCCTCCTTTGTGCCCCGATGCTCCAAGACCCCATCTGTTATTCTCCTGCTAATCCTGCTCCCCTCGCCTGCTCCCTTCTCCTTTGACTCTGAAACCCTGAGTTCAGCTCAGCGTGGTGAACGTTGTCTGAGTGTGGCGTCTCATCTTGCACATTTGGGTAAGTCAGCCGTGGAATTATCCTATAATGTGGAAATCATACAATTTCTCTCTGATCTTCCCTGAGCTGAGCATTTCATCTCACTTCTACCAAATGCAGCATGACTAAATAGGCAAGAAAGGGATTTGAGCCCTTTTGTTACTTAAAATGTGAATTAGATGTTCCTGAGGGAAGTTTGTGCCACATTTGCAAGTTAAAAATGCATCAATTATCTGTACATGGACCCCTTCCTGAGCGATGGAAGAGCGGAGCTGGTGCCTTTGGAGGACCCACCACCTGCAGAGGCTCCTGCTTGCAGGTGACATCCTGCATCTCAGGTGAAATTCATCCTCCTGCTCCAGGGAGGGCTGGCTTTGAAGTCAGGTCTTACTTCACAGATAGAGCAGGTTGTCCAGGGCCTTTTTTCCAGGTGAGTTGTGAGTATTTTCAGGGATGTAGAGTCCACATCCCTCGCTTCAGTTCTGGACTACTCTCACTGGGAAGGACTGCTATGTTCAACCAGAATTCTGCTTCCCATGCAGACTGCACTCCCAGAGAAGAAATTGGTGTTTTGTGGAGCAATGTTGTCCCCTAGAAAAAATAGGGCAGGATTCCCAGTCCTTCTGCAGGTGGGGCTGAACTTCCTGTGTGAGTTTGGGGGAGCTGAGGGGTGCAGTGCTGTTGGAGCCGAGTAGGAATGTCTTGGGTGTCAGGGAGCAGCACCCACAGCATCCCCAGCACCGCCGAACATTTCCTCAGGCACAAACCCATTTTTCACACCAGCACCAGAGTCCCTCATCCCTCCTTCTCCAAATGTCACATCTTGTTTGTGCTCAAGCCTCTGGTGACGACATCCCTCTGGATAAATATTGCCTGATTGACCTCTTGCTTGTGAATACTTCGCTCTTAATGCTACACTTGAATTTTCTCTTTTCTATTTTAAGGCTCTTGGTCTTTGATGCTGGAAAATCTTTGTCCCTTCCTGTTTTGGGGCAGCCCCCTGTTACTCTGCTGCTTCATGGCTGTTCCTGTGTGAGCCCCCAAGAAACCACTGCTTGGAGAGTCCCGGCTGCAACGTGTTTTGGGGAGCGGCATGTTTTCCCAAAGGCCTCTGTGGTGAGCAGCCAGATGTTCAAAGATGTGAGAGCTGTGAACAGGACTTGCAGCTGCCAAGGGAGAGGGGCTGGATGCTTCACCCCCAGCCTGGTGGGAGGGGAAGGCAGGCAGGCTCTTCAGCGAGAGAACCACAGAGCTCAACTCATCCTGCAGTGGGGATAAACCAGCTCCTAGGCAAGAGAGGCTCCCGTGAGTGTGGCCACCAGAAATCCCCCTTTGCTGGTCACCTTTTCCACTCCCTCTGTTTGCTCTGTCTGTGCCCCAGCGTGGTGGTGCTGCTCAGTGGCTTGGTGTTGTCTCCACCAGCATGTCCTGGGGTTCCAGCTGTGCTGGGGGATGCTGGCGTTGGAACCCAGCCTCCACCCCACAGCTGGGGCTCACTGATGTTATGGGGACATGAGTATCACCTTCTGGGGTCACAGTTACCTGCCAGGGGGGCTCCAGGTACTGGGAGAAGCAGGAGGTTTCTCTGGAGCTCCACGGTGAGGGCTGTGCCATCCCTCCCACCCAGCTGTGGGGCTCTGCAGCTGCTGGGAAGGATCCCAGCTGCTGGAAGTGACAATTTGACTCGACAAGCTGAATAGGGAGCTCTTCCCAGCTCCAAACACTCTTTCTTGAGATGAAAAAGGTTAAAGAAGCCCAGCTGCTTTCTGAGTTCAGCTGAGCTGGAGGGTGGGATAAAGGTTCGCTGGAATGGGAGGGAATTACAAACATTTTGTCTGCCTTTCTGGAAAAATTTTCTGGCAGTGTTGCCTCTAAACAAACACAATTGGTGTGGGGAACAAGCGCCGTGGCATCTTCAGCTCTCTCAGTGCCCTGGGCTCACCAGAGCTGGAGGGTGACAGCCCCAGCAGAATTCTAGCTTCAGTTCCTGGAATCAATGGCTGTGAGGAGCTGTAGGTTTTCTTTAAAAGGAAATTGTTTTTGAGAGCTCTGCTCCCAGATTCTCCTAAGGAGACCTCCTCCTGATCTCTGGAAGAGGCTACGCACAGGGAAGCCCTGACTGCTTCCAACGGCAAAGCACAGAACGAGTTGTACACTGGAAATTTAAACCAACATTGATTTTTGTTGTGTCCCTTTAAACCTGATCTAGATAGAGTTGCACGGGGCACTCCTGGGACAGAATTGCTACCACCTAATTGATTTTGATTTTATTTTCACTGCAGCAGTGTAATTATGAAAGCCAGCCGTAATTATTGAAACACAACTAGAAGTATTTCATTATTAAAATACCCCTATGACTTATTATTAATTCATTAAATAAATTTGGATTATATCCCTCAATAATTAATGCACTGAAGTTTATTCTGTGAACTCTTCCTTTTACTCATAATGTGTCAGCTGTTGGTATTAAAGGGAAAAAATTCCCACCGAAGTATCAGAAAAAATAGACAACTCATTATAAAGGGAAGTGGGACCAGGGGGCTTTGGTCTGATTTGAAATGGGTCTCGTGGGAAACACTGGAGCTGGGCTGAGTCTCTGCAGCTCAGTATTCGTTTGGGAAACATTCCTGCAGATGCTGAAGTGCCACTCAGAGCTCATCGCACTGTGAATGTGGACGGTGCCTCAGGTGCTGCAGGGAGAGGGGGCTTGGTGGCTTCTGGGGAGGGGTCATTGCTGGCAGAGAGGGAACTGCTCTCCTGGGACAGAGGGAATTTGGGCCAGTGCTGCAGGGCTGGGTCTTGTGGTGCTTCATTTTCCCTCCTGCATCCCCTGCTCAGGTGACAGCGTGAGTGAGGTCGTGTCCCTGCGCGTGGCTTGGCTTTCAGGGAACTGAGGTCTCCCAGCAATCCAGAGGCTGCTGCCAAACATGCTGGGGCTGTCCTAAGGGCAGCACATGTGGGTGTCCGTCCATTCCAGGGCAGCTGCAGACTCCATGCACACCTCTCACCCCCAGTCTCTCCGTCAGCACCAGAATTCTCCAGCTGGGATCCTCTCCCTCCAGCTGCAGGATCCAGTTCCCAGCTGCAGTCCTGGATCCAGGCAGAAGAGCCACAGCACATGCCTGGATGGAGCAAGCCCAGGGTTTTAGGGATTTCCTTGGCTTTGGTGGGGCTCCTCTGCCCAGGAAGCGCTGGGAGCCAGCAGCAGAGCACATCTGTAATGGCATTGCTCCCCAGCTGTGTTCCTGGGAAGGTTTCACTGGTGACACTGGCACAGGATGAGTCTGAAAGACTCAGCTTTCCCACTCAGCACATCTGCGTTTCACACATTGTGTTGGATGGGTGTTTATAGGGAAAAACAGACAAAAACATTGACTGAAGAAATGTATTGATTCAGAATCTGCACTCGTACTGCAGAGCTTGAGTTGAGATGGGGGAGAGAAGATTTCAGTGGATTATTTTGTCACTGGATGCTGGGAAGTCTGTGTGATGTAACCTGCTCAGGATTGAGGTAAGATGCAGGTGTTTTGGCAGTGGGAGAGGTCTCCAACTTCCTCAGGCTCTGGCACCCTCTTCCAGGGGATGCAACAGTCTGAGCAGAATCACAGCTCTCCCAGCTCTGCCTGGTCTCAGGGACTCTCTTCCCTCCATCTCCTTCTGTCAGACTGAACCCCATGTGGTGTCTGATTGCCTCTCCTTTGGAGGCTTCATCAGAGCTGGTTTTCTGTAGGAGGAGTTCTGTCCCTTCATCCCAGCATCCCAATTATCCCTTTCTCCCTGCACTGGGGAGAGAATGGGCTCTGGTTCATTCCTCATGATTTGTGCTGTCATGGATGGAGGAATTTGTTCTTAGGCTGAGATCCCAGTGATTCTCTGCCCTTTGCCTCTTCCTCCCTCCCCTTTCCTGGCATGTGTCTCCCAAAGAAAACCCTCAGTGGTGCCAGAGCCAGCCCTGAGAGCATCTCCCTGATCTGGGTCCCTCTGGGCTGGAGGCAGCGCTGGTGACAGAACACAGCTTGGAAGCAGCCACTGGTGCTGGAAATCGAACCTGCTTTTTGTTTGTAAGGAAAACCTCATCAACACCTGGTGTTAAGAACAAACATGTGCTTTCCCAGCCTTCCTCACACTTCCTCCACCGTGGAGTTTAATTATCAAACTGTGCTGCAGAGCAGCACCGTGGTTCCCGCTCCAGAACACTCCTTTTCCAGCATCCTGCAATTCTCTCCGACCTCAGAGGGTAAAGCACTTAAGTTGCCCTTGAAGACAAAAAGAGAAAGTCTTGTTTGAGGTGAAGCCAGTATCTATCCAATTTTCAGCTGCCGTCACATCGAAATGAGAAATCTGAGGCAGAGCCAGGCACAAATAGCTGATAACAGACTTTCAGGTGCACCTCTTCACTTATCGCTTCTGGGGTCACCTCTGTTTCTAAAGACTTGTTTTCCTTAAAAAAAGATTGCTTAGGACATTTAACCGTGTGGTGTTGTGATAACAAAGCCCTGCGAGGCGTTAGTTCTGCGCCTGGGCTGCTGCAGAGATGCTGGCCCTAATTCTGGTGTTCACGAGTTGGTGCTCTGAGATGGTTCCAGGGATGGGATTGGATGGAGCTGGAGCTGCTGAGCCCTCCCTGGGTGCTCCCTGCTCCATCCCTTCTGCCTGGGCTGGGTCCTGGGCAATGCTGGATGGTGGTGGCTGTGACACAGTGGCCGGCAGCTCCTTGCTCATCCCCAGCCCCAGTGTACATCTCGTCCCTCCGCAGTCAGTTCGTCTCTCCCACAACCCTTTGGAATGGATCTGACCCCCCTGAGGGCTCACAATAAGCCCAGCCCAGCATAGGAGAGAGTTCTGAACCAACAGAGGCACAATTTGTTCAGAAACTGGGCATTTGGCACGTACGGAGAGCCGCACACAGACTGGCGCACAGATTTGTTTAGCAAACAATAACCTGTGTTTTGTGCATGAATAAATAATTAACCTTATTTAAAAGAAGAAAAACCCCCAAGTTTTGCTGCCTGCAAATGTCCCTTTCCCTGTCTGGGCTCTGCAGTGTCCCCAAGTCCCTCAGGAGTGTCCTGTGGCACAGGAGGTGGCACCTCTGCCACTCTCCTTTGCCAGCACTCGTCACTGAGTGCCCAGTAGAGTTCCCCAGCTCCCCCTTGGAATGCCAGATTCACAGCCGAGTCAGAGGCTCGTGTGGGCTGCCTGGATGCTCCCATGGCTGCTGCTGGCAGTGGGGGAGCGGACATCCCCCGACACCTTTCCCCCTCAGCTCTGGCTCCATTCTCACACTCCAGCACAATGGTTTTCTCTGCTGCATTTCCTCATGTCTGCTCCAGCCCAGATTTCCGTGGAACAAGCAAAGCCTTTCTCCCATCTGCTCATGAGATCATTCCTTCGTCTGAACAATCCGGCTCTGAGGAAGCTTTTGTGGACAGCCAGTCTCGAAGCACTCTGTTGTGCTCCACCATTTCTGCTCCCGCACTTAAGACTCACGGAACACCGTGGGTATGGGAGATGCGTCAAGGTGTGCAGGGGGAGGCCAGCAAGTGGTTCTCCTGCTGGGGAGTCACCATACCCACCAAACCATGTGCTGGAGGGGCAGGAGTGGAACCCCAAAACAGTAAAACATGCACCTTCCTGTGACAGGGAATGATCTGTGGAATTACTGAGCACTGCATAGCCCTTCAGTACTGTACTGTTCACCAAAAAATATCCTCTCTCTGCCCCCCCAGAGCTGTTCCTGCTCTGCCTCTTGCTGACGGGGCAAAGGAGACAGAGATAAAACTCCAGTGATTGCTTGGTGTCATTAACAACTCCACAGGCACTCAGTGGAGAGGGGTTCTGGGCCTTGGGGGAAACTGGTGTCTACATCAGCCCCTGGCCATGCTTCCTGAGCTGTTCCTCCACCACCCTTCATCCTTTTCCACTTCAAAATAATTTATCTTTGGTGTCAAGGAATAACTCTAGAAAAGGACCCCAGATCCCAACCTGATCGGGGATGAATGGGGTAAGAGAAACAGGAGGAATTTAGGTAATGTGCGACTCAAAGAAGGAGAGCCAAGAATGTCATCCTTGGAGAAGGAAAGGAGAATTCACAAGTGCTGTCATACCGTTGTTATTTCCTATATGTGTTTTAAGGCAAGTTTGGCTCCTGCCCAGACCTCCCCTGTTCAGCCCAGAGCTTGGCTACAGGCCCTGACCTGGGTCTTTTTCTGGAGAAAAGGCCTCACTTCTTGCAGCAATGACCCCTGCCTTATTTCTTCTTCAGAGTCCAAGCTCCTGCCATCGGCATGAAGTTTCCTTATTCCCATAATATCCTTCCCAGTCAGACGTGTTCTTGTTTTCTGTGTCACTTGGAAGCCAGGCGTCACTCCATGAACTCAACCCTGAGTCTCTTGAAAGTGAGGAAGGCACTCTGTGGTGCTGATACGCCACAGCAAAGTGCATTTTCACCTGCACGGTGAGGTGTTGGGTGCCAGTGGCAGGTCCCTCATGGTGGGGTGTCTCCCCATCTGTCCAGTGCTAGTGGAGGGGCCATGTCACCAGTCACTGTCCCCCCCAGTCTGACCCTGACCTGGCACCTCCCCCAGTGCTGGCCACAGGAGCCTCACGGGCTTGGGATTAATGCTGGGTGCCAAATAGTGACCAGGCTCCAGGCAGAGCTGCTTCTTCATTCCATCATCCCCGAGTTTCCAGGGCCAAATACGAGTCAGAGAAAAGGATCCTCCATCTGCGCCTTGGCAAACGCGCAGATGCAAGCCCAGATGGCAGCTCCCACTCTGCCGTACCTTCTCCCTGTTCTTTTCACGGTGCCGAAGCCTTCTTCGGAATCAGATGCTGAGCATGTGTTCCCTGGTTGTGTGCAGGGACTGGAGCTCCTATTTCAGTGCAGGGACGGGATGGAAGGGCAATCATTGGTGCTGATTGCTAATTTGAATAGTTGTGTTTTTTTAGCTCCAGTATCAGCACATCTACCTTTGAATACGAAAAAAGGCCATGGCATGGCAGCTTGCCAGAGGATTTTGACACCAGTGCAGCACATCGTTCTGGACTAGCCAGGCTGGTCTTGGTATAGGTTGGCCTGGGATCCAGCCTGGCTCATCCCTGCACTGCTGCAAGGACATGGCAAAACATCTTGGCAGTGCTGGAGCAGAGCTTCTGCCTGGTGCTGCACCTCTGGGTGGCCAGGAAGCCCTGGGAGCCAGAGCAATTATCCGGCTAATTCCTGTCGCGGAGCAAGGCGGGCACAGCCCTTCGCAGGCTGCTTCCATCACGCTGGCACTTGCCTGAGAAATGCTACTGATCTTTTGCCAAGGGCAATCCCTCCTGCAGCTGGGCCATGCCCGTGCCAGACCAGCCCATCTCACCGGCCAGGGACATGCTGGCGCGCTGGAACACCGATATCCTGCTCCGGCTGGCGTCAGCCGGGGACATCTGTGACCCCCCTGCCAACCCCCAGGGAAGGGAATACCTGTCAGCCTGCCAGAGCCCTCAGATGTCTCTTTCTTATGGAGAAGATTTTGGGATGAAAGGTTCGGTCTAATTTATTCCATCAGTGTAACAGTTAAGCATTGAATTCCACTATTGGAAACAGCTTTGCCAAAAAACAGCAAAGGGAAGGCAGTGAGGACTGGCTGAGCTCAGTGTGCTCTGTGACCCTTGCTGCCCCTGCCCTGGTGGCTCGTTGGCTCTGGAGGTCCTGCTGTCACCCGCTTTGACCTGGGGGTTTCCCAGAGCTGGTTCCTGTCGTCATTTCCATCAGAGGGAATTCTCTCCCCTGTGCTTCAGCCTCTCCCTCCCCTGGAGAGCAGCTTCTCAAATCGGCCACTGCATAGTCCAAGCAGAACTGCAGGAGGTTCCCATCCTCCTCTTTTTATCCTGGTGCTCCAATACCTGGAGAACAGAAAAATAAATGTTACTTTTGAGACAGGTGAATAACTGAGTAACTTCAACAAAGGCGAGGGAGTGCCAGAAGCTATTGCTGGGAATCTGTGCGCAGGCAGTTCTGGTGTCGGAGGAAGGACAAAGCGAGGCTGGGGAGAGGAGCTGGGGCTGGATGAGTGAACACAAATGCAGATGTGGGGGAGATCTTGGGACAAACCCCAGTGCTGGAGGTCCTGAGGTCTGGGACCTGCTGGGGGTGGCTGGTGCTCCCAGTGTCTGCCTGTGAGGTTTGGGCATCATTGCTCTGGACCAGCAGCCCCTCTTGGAGATCAGAGATGTAACTGTGCCTGCTGGACTCCAGCCTGCGGATTACAGGCTTCCAGGAGCACCAAATTCCTCCAATTTAAATAAACAAATCCCGAGGATAGGGGTTTGTAATTGAAATGCTGAGAGATGCTTATTGCTGGCATAGGAGGGTGCAGTGCTGTAATAAGCCATCCCTCCCTGGCGCTGCGAGTTATTGAGGTTGCTCCACATCTATGACAGTTTAATCAGATCTTGAAAATCAGGGACATTATATTTTGCACCTGCTCATGGAAAAAGAAAAAAAAAAAAGAATGATGCAGCTCCCCATCATGGTTCTTTTATGCACAAGGCAGGCTCCCGAGAGCACATCATCCAGAGGGGAAATGGAATTACACCACAGATGAAGACTAAGCCCAGAGCGTGGCTGAATGTCACAGGAAGTGGAAAAAGAGCAACTCTTCTCTCCTCTATCTAGCCTCAACAAATGAGAAGCAGGTGAAATTTGTGAAGGTTCTTCCTCTTCCAGGGGAAAAAAAGGAAGCTGCAAGCTCCAGATACACTGGGAGATTTTTAAGAGAGTATTTTGGTGATAAGTTGCCCTCGGGATGACCAGGGCACAGGGATGGATGCATTTGCTTCTTTTTGCTTGTCTAATCCTGATGTGTGTGAGCATCCTTGCTGAGTTAGTGCATTTACCTCTCCCATTGTCAGTACTTAAAACGCATGAAAAATACAGCCAGGAGCTTGAAATACAAATCCGTTCACTTATAAGTGGCCTTAACATCTGTGAAAGGCTTCGAGTCCTTAGACAAGAAGCAAAATAATGGATTTACTTTTGATTTCTGAAACACCACCCAGAGGTGAGGAGTGAATTCCACAGAAATCAGAATGGATTTGCCTTCTTTTTCCTGCAAAAGAGCAAAAGCAGAGATGTCAAAAAGAGTTCAGCAGTCAAGTACTCTCATTACCTGTCCCACCTGGGATGTGGAAAACCTTGCCAGAGAGCCAGTAATCACAGAAATCACAGAATCATTAGGGTTGGAAAAGACCTCCAAGATAATTTAGTCAAAATTTTGACCAGAAGTTTTACCTCCACCTGCCAAAAAGCCCGTGGAACCTGGTGCAGGGTCCTCACCTCTGCACTTTCCCCCCTCTACAACTTTCTCATCACAGGGACGTCAAACATGCTGCAGCACTGAATCTTTGCCCCTAGTCTCCACAGCCATCAGAAGTTGAAATGGTTTTATTTGTTTGATCAGTGAACTACCCAGCTAAAAACACTGTTCTCAGGGGCTGCCAACCAAACCCCTCATGCTGGGCTCTTCTTCCCTCCCACAGTGGGAATTACCAGCTCACAGTCACCCTCTCACTCACTCTTCTGCCAGGGGAGCCTCATTGCTGTGGATCATCTTTGTTAGCAGGACAGGGAACTATTTTGGAGCAGCCCATTGCATCCAAGGGTGCTTTAGAGATTCCCAAAGAGCAAAGTGGTTTTGGGGGCTGTGGTGTCCCAACTCTCAGTGTGAACCTCGGGAAGCAGTGCAGTGGGACAGGTCTATTTTCCCACACTTCCCTCTCTCCTCCGCAGCCCATCCATTTTTCTCTTTCAGTTAGAGCCAGTTGTCATCCTTCCATCCACCCATCCCACGTTGGCTTTTCAGTCCTCTGAAAGCCTTTTCATTCCTTTCCTGCCTTCCTAAAATAGCACATGCTTCTGCTGGCATGTTCCCCGGCTGCCACGTGGGAAGAAGGCTGCCCTCCTTGGAGATTTCACACCTCCGGGAGGAGGGTGCGCTTCCCATTGGAGAGCAGCCGCTGCTGGCAGAAATCTCCGCCTCTGCACAAGTCCGCGAGCCCAGAAGGATTCTCATGGCAAATCTTTTCCTTTGCTGGAGAGATGTGATAACTCTTGGACAGGGTCTCTTCTAAGAACTTGTCACAGGGGAGAACTCTACTTTGAAGTTCTTAATCCCACTCTTCTCTTGGAATGAGCTCCCCAGGACAGAGATCCCCGTTCTCCACTAAACTGAAATGCTTAAAAAAGGAGAGTCTTAAATATCAGAGGAGATTCTTGCAGCAGTTTTGAGGAAGGCCTGTGAAGCTCAAAGCGCTCATCAAGCCACATCCGTGCAGGGCCCCTGCAGCTGCGAGCGGGCAGCCGAACATCTGCAAGAAACCCATGCCTGCCTGGATGGGGCTCATTCTTCTGACAGGTTTGGTGAGAGGGCTGGAATAGGCCTTTTTGGCATATTCTGAGTTCTTCTTCTTCTTGCCAACTGCCAGTCTGCACTCTGGCAGCCACGCTCGGCAGAGCTCGCTCACCCGCCCTCGGGTGCTGGAGCTCAGGTGGTTGTTGGGATGCCCTCCCGAGGCTGGAAGGGCCTGGCACTGAGGCCTGGCCTTGGCACAAGGGTGGTGGGAGTCCCGCCAGACTGAGCCTTTCCTTGTCTCCGTTTTAATGGCATCCAGCAGAGCCAAGAGCCTTGCTCTGTTATTTAAACAATCTTGTTTTTCCCAGCCTTGGAGAGAGCTGCTGAGCTGTGAACAATGTGTGGCATCTTTAGGAAGGTGGAGGGAGAATCACACAGGCAAATCCTTTCAGTGACAGCTGGGCTCTGCCTGCCCATAGCCTCTTCCTGGCCACAGCCTCTGCCTGCCCACAGCTATGGCTCGGACTGGGAATGAAGAACACAGATTCTAAGAAAATGCCCCAAAAGCAAACACACAATTTCTTTGGCTTTCGTTGTCCCCACAAGTGAGAGGGACAGGAGGGAAGGGCTGATACTGGGGCCGATGTCCGTCAGAGGGGTTGGACAGCTGTGTGTGTCTGAGCATGGGGCAGAGCAGGCACATCTGATGTCTGCAGTGACCCTTCTGCCAGTGTGACTTCAGGCATGTTGGGTAGGTGGATTCATTCATCTTCTCTGCAAATGTTACTTTAAATCCAGGTGGTTCAGCATAAGAGACAGTTTAGGAATTACGCAGCTTTCTGACTGATGAGCTCTTCTGCTGTTGCCATCATTCCCCTAATAATTATGCCCATGCACAGCTCTGTGTTTGATTGTGCTGGAAGATGGATTCTTGTTTCCTGCAGGCATGCTGGATAAAATGACTTCCGTTTCAAAAGCTCTGTTTGCAAAGTTCCCTTTGTTCCTGCTGCGAAATTCCTGCGTCGAGCAGAGCCCATTCTGCTCCGCAAGGCTTTTGAGCACCATCTGGGTGGGTTCCCTGGGTTGCCTTCAGATTGTTCTCAGGATGCAGTCGGTGCTTGTCAGTCAGGCTGATGCATGGGCCAACAAAATAACACCGAGAAGAATGTTTGGTTTCATCTGTCACAGAAAAAAGCAGCCGCTCAGTTTGAGGGCTGGGCTTTGGGCTCTCGGTCTGACTTTTACCTTTCCAAAGGCAGACCCAGATCTGGCTGCTGGAATTGGACCCAGTGCTGCTGGGGCCAGTGGACTGATACTGGATGGCAATAAGAGAACTGATAGATCTTTGCCCTTTCTGCTTCCTCAAAATCCTTCTTTTCCCATTTTTTTTTCACATAGCTAGCACAGCTCCCTGCCCAGTGGATCTCCCTGGCTTTCCTGCACAAGCCAGCCTCAGATTTTCTTTGCTGGTGGGAAAGCTGCCCGTGGATCCCAGTGTCCCAGGACAGGCAGAGGCCCCTCAAGATCTGCCCTCAACTGGGCTTTTTTTCCGGAATTTGGTCCCTCTGAAATGGCTGGAAGATTCAGAAACTTGTGCTTAGAATCTGCATTGCCTTTATATCTGAGCACTTCATGGCTGATGAATGAAACTGGAGCTGGATATGTGTGTGGCAGTCAGAAAAATCACATGTACGTAAGCAGAGCTTCGGACCCAGTCTGTTACCATTACAGGAGATTGGTGAATGCTTTCATTTTCATTTTTCTTGACTAATAAGTTTATAGAGCCACAGAATCATAGAGTCCCAGGATGGTTTGAGTTGAAAGGGACTATAAAGCTCATCCAGTTCCACCCCCTGCCATGGGCAGGGACATTTTCCACTATCCCAGACTGCTCCAAGCCCCATCCAGCCTAGCCTTGGACGCTTCCAGGGATAGAGCAGCCACAGCTTCTCTGTGCCAGGGCCTCACCACTCTCACAAGGAAGAATTTCTTCCTAATACCTAAAGGTATCAACTTAAATTTTCCCTCTTTCACTATGAAGCCATCCCCCTTTGTCCTGTAACTCCAGGCCTCTGTAAATAGTCCCTCTCCTTTATCATCAGCCCTTTCAGGGACTGAAAATCTGCAAAAAGGTCACCCCGAAGCTCATGCAGCTTTACTTGCAAAAACTGCACCCAGGCACTCTGTCCTATACATTTCCTCATGTGCTTCTGGCTTATTGTGCTGGTGTCCAGGGTGACTCTACACACGTGAGACCATGCCACCAGTCCTTGCCAGGAGCTGTGAGAGCTGGTGGCACTGGGGAATCCCTGTGCTTCCCATGACTCTCGTGGTCAGTGGCTCCAGCAGCTCTGGCAGCTGCCCAGGGGCACTGTGTTCTCCAGGCAGGCAGCAGGGGAATTCCTGGATGAACTGGGAAAGTTGAGATGTCTGGGCCGTTTTCTGCCTGCTCATATGTCGGCAACCAGCCTTGGAAAGGGTTTGGAGAGACATGGCTCCAGGACCCTGATTTAGAATTAATTTCTGCTGTGGAGCTTTGAGTCCAAGTTAATCACTGTTGGATTTGGGATTACCATGCTTGTAGGAAAGGCTGCTAAAACCCCACTTTTGTCATGATCCAGCAGCTCATAGGGCTTAGCTCTTGACTGAAGGAAAATGTGCATGTCAGGGAGTTTTGTGATCCCCATGGGGCGCTGGAGCTGCTGCGCTGGGAGAGGAGAAGGAAGGCCCTCACATGTAATTTCATTTCTAAAATGATTAAATTGAAGTTGCACTTAAATTCAAATCAGCCATTCAAATTAACAATTCTAATGCTCCTGATATATTGATCTGTTGGTTGAGACCATTTGGAGCAGACCATAATTAAACCACAAAAGCCTGGACACCAGAAATGCTGAGGGAATAGCACAATAGCTTGGGAAGAGTCATACAGTCCTGCCCTTAACCCATTATGTCCCTTTTTTTTTTCCTGGGAAAAGCCAGGCACTCTGCTGGGAACCTCCTTGGTGGTGCACGAGAGGGGCAATGCCAGGATTTGTCACAAGCCTGGCGTGGCAGGGAGGTGTTTTCACAGAGGCAGTGGGACAGGACCCTCTCCTGCCTGCCACACTGTAGGATTTCACCTAAAAGGAGTCGTCCTCCTTTGCAGGGAATGGGGAATCCAGTGCCAGGGGCTGGAGGCTGAGCTCTCTTCGAGGCTGAGGGCAATGATGGGCACAGTAAAAGTAATTTTTTCCAATGCTTGCACTACTTCCCCACAAGAACCATCGGAGCCTATTTATTGCTATATTTTCTCCCCTGCGTGCACTGATTCACTGGCTTGCACAAACTCCCTGGATCACCTGGTGGAAGAGGAAATCAGCTCCCAGGCTGGTGCAAGCCCAGGGCAACAGCTCCTGCAGGCTCCAGGGGCTGGACACGGAGCTGCCAGCCCTTCCCAACGGGTCTGGTGGCTCAGCTTTGATAAACCCCAGCCTTGATTCCTGCACAAACACTTCTATCAACACGGGAACCTAAATGCTGAATAATTGCAGGGGAAAAAGCTTTATTCCTCCATTCCATTTTGGCTTTAATTACAGAAGGTCGGCATTTTTCATACCATTTAAAGAGAAATGAGACAGGAAAAGGTCAAAACACAAGGGGCCTCGAACATCTCTAATCCCGTAATGGAGAGCAATACAAGGCTCTAATATTTGAACAATCAACGTGGACTTTTGTTATGAAGCCCAACATGTGATGGAAGAAGGTAAGAGGCTTTTAGATCTATTAGAAAACTGGTGTGCTGGGAACGGAGGGAAATGATGATGGGAAAATTAAAATTCAGCTCCAGCAGAAGGTTGCAGTGTTCAACTTGCAGCTCAGTGCATCGATCTGTTCCAGCATTTGACTTTCAACCATGACAAAACTGTGGGCAAATTAATTGTTCTCCAGGATATTAGGCATCAGAGTCTATTAATCCTCTCTGGAGTCGGATGCTCCATGAATACTAATGTAAACCCAGCGCTGCAGTCGTGTCTTTTCCCGCTCGAAGCCGCCGCTGCCGCTGCCATGGGGGCAGGGAGGGAGGGAAGCCTGGGTGCCAGTCAGCCATTTGCTGCTTTTATTCAGATTTAAGGCTGATTACAATTGGGAAGAATCGTGTAATATGGCAAATCCTCCTCTGAGCCAGGCAGGCTCCGGAAACCAGAAAGCAAGAGGCAATGTTACGTGTTTTCCACAAGGAAAAAGTGAAAGGCATAAGTTATTTATGCAAATTTGATCTGTATTCAGACGTGTTTTAAGGAAGATCTCAGGAAATCATTTCTTAATTACACATATAGATTGCACTTACTGTGCCTGCATCCAGGCTCTTTTCACCCAGACTAAAACATGTGGAATAAGTAGCTCGTTTCTCGTGATTGTTTTACAAACACATAAAATGTCTCTCCCTCAGTATTCCCCTTTCCCAGAGCCCTCCCTCTCCTTGCCCCACACCTCCCAATACTCTTTGGGGGCAGGAGCCCAGCTCGGAGCCTCTGCAGATTAATTCTGAGCTCTAATCTGCATATTTCTCTCAAGGAAATGGAGGCTGCAGGAAAGGGATATTGAAGATGTTTTACCTCCACTAATGCTGCACATTTAAGTAATCCTCTGGAATTCCAGAACAGCTTTAATCATCCAAAGCCCAGTCAGGACCATACTCTGTATAATTAATCCACATTGCATAATGTTGCCTAGTGAAAGCGAATACTCTTCCAAATATTTGTCCAGCCTGTGCATCCGAGCTCATCCAACACATGGGATTCCAACTCCACATTTTGCTTCAGGTTGCACTGAGGCAGCAAGGTGAGAGCAGCAATACTGGGGTTTGACACGAGCAACTCTCCACTGACGACCTGGTGGTATGTTCCTGTCTAAGGCATGGAAGTTCCCTGTGGATCACGATGAGAATACATTACATTGACAATGCCGGATCCTTTTGTTTCCCCTTTCCCCCTGTATTTTCTCTCCACACTGTCCTCAATGCTGACAGATTGCTGCAAGGAGGGTGTTTGCAGTGAAAGAGCACAGCTGAAAGGTTTGGGTACAGGGGACCCCAAAACAGGATCCCAGCCCCTTTGCTTGGGGTGGTGGGTAAGGTGTGAATCGCTGCAGAGGCGCTGGCATCACACAAACCATATAATTTCAGAAAGGAAAAGGAGAAGACATGGACATGCTGAGCTCCTACTCAGTGAACTGGGACTACCTGGGATAAGCTTTCTGAGGCTCCCTTTTTCCCCAGAGTGGGAGCACTGCAGTGCAAGGGGAGCAGAGCTGCTTGCCTGCGCTCTAACTGAGGAGATATTTATGTCTGTGCAAACACAGCACGCGCCTTCCGCATGATTTGGAGCTAAATGCAGTGTTACTTAATTAATGCATATGTAACACACAAGGCTATTACACCTATTAGAGCTCTTAAACAATTAAAATTCCGGTGTCCTCTCTGCCACCAGGTGTCCACAACAAAGGGCTGGAAGCCTTCCCATCCATAAACAACCGGCAAGAGGTAAGAAAAATCCCGACTGACCAACAGCCAGGAACTGTTCTCAGGTTTGCATGGATTTATGAAATCCAGGCTGGCTGCAGGTCTCCTGGCTCTGGGAAAGGTGTTCCCCAGTGTGGAGCTGCAGCGGATCCATGGGTGGTGGCCAGGTCTGCCACAGCGTGGCCGGAGAGGCCGGAGCAGAGGCCTGGCGTGAGAGCTGCCTCCTGCCCTGCGCTGCATTACCCAGTCCTGCCTCCCATTTCAGGAAAGCTGACTTCAAATGAAAGAGCCCTTTGAAAAATCATGAGGCATTTTGTTCATGATTACGTTTTGTCCAAAGTCTTTTGACAAGAAAATAGGTGATCCAGCTCAGAGAGCGTTTCTTTTCTAGTACATAAGAAACCCATTACACATCTTTTTTAAAAAACAAAAACTTTCTTATTCCCTTTGAGCAGTGTGGCCAGCTGTCAAAGGAGAAACTCAGACTCCAAATGGATTTAATACAAACCAGACCCCGATGCCTTGTGCATTGTTTAACCGTGGCTTCAGTTTCCTTCTCCTCCTTCTCTGCATCAGGTACTTGCCATGTAGAGTCATAAGTTTTTAATGTTTAAAATATAACACATTGTTTCATTTAATGTAATTGTCCTGCCCATTCCCCTCTCTCTTCCCTGCCTCATCCCCTGGGGTTTTATCTCCTTTCTCTTGGTTTTGGTGGGATGGCAGCTGTCTGAGGGGAGCCTGTTCCTGGCTCAGCTTGGCATGGTGGTCTCCAATGGACAGAGCTGCTCCCGACCTCACCTACACCTTTTCCATCATGTTCCTTTCCCCTAATAGAATAGGGGAAAATAGAGTAGAGTCCCTAAATAGACTGGCACAACCTGGAAATGCCTGGAAGCTCTGCAGGACTGACTGCCTCGCCTCTGCATCTCCTTTTGGAATCCCCCAGAGCTGGCTTGGGAATCCTGTGTCCCAGCCCTGTACCAGGGGCTCCACACCTTCTCCTCTCTGATGAGCAGCCACTGTAGAAGTGCTGTGTGAGATGAGCCATGGGCAGCTCTGTCTCCAGCATCATTAAATTTAGCTGGTCTCATCCCTCCTGCTCCCTGGTTATGCTGGGCACAACGTGAACCTGCTCCTTGTCCCTGTTCCTGTCCCGGGAGTGGGTATGGCTTGTGGCACCCCATGCTGCACCTGGAACGGTGCCTGGTGCAGGGGGATTGATCCCTCAGTAAGGCCACAGGCGTCGGGTTGAGAGAAATGAATAAAAATGAAAAATCCTGGCTGTGAAAATGGAGCTGAGTCTGAGGAGGTATTGATGGAGATCTGTTGTGCTGCCTCTGTTTGTCTTCACTTCAGCAGAAGAGGTACCAGGCACGTGCACTGTCTTTATGACCACACCTCTGCACCACAGGTTCACACGAGGTGTTTCCCTCTTCACATTACTGACTCCACACTGCTCCTTCTGTGGAAAAAAACATTGTTGGTTTGTTTAAAAAAAAGATCTAAACCCCTGCAGCGTGCACACACACACCAAAAAAAAAAAAAGAAAAAGATTTAATTATAAGAGAAAGTAACAATTTTGAAGTTCATTGACCTTTTATGTTTGCAAGAAAAGGTCTGAAGGAAAAGGCACTCAGGAGGAAATCCTAAGTGTCTCACAAGCGCAGATCCAGGGACCTGGCAGCTGCCAGCTAATCTTGACTGTCTGTTGGTGCTCTCACATGGGGGTTTTGGGTCCTCCCCTGGCAAAAGGCAAGAAGCCAGTTTGTCCATTGCTGAGGAGAATGTGTGGCTCTTCTCTTGGGTGTCTGAGCTGAAATCCCTGATGAGTCATTCCTCTTTATCCATGAGGAGGGGGAACTGAAGAGCCAGAGGTGGTTGTCCCCAGAAAACTCAAATGTTCATGAATTTTTGAGCTGAAGAGGAGGGGACTGGAAGGAGCAGGAGGCCAAGACATGGATGAGATGGATGAGATGGATTTGTGATGGCTGCTGGTGAGCTGCGGAACACTCTGGAATGCTGAACGCCTGGGCTGTGAGCTTGTGTTCAATAAACCTTGGAATAGAGGCTAAAACTCTGTGAGGGCAGTGGCTGCACTATGAGAGTGTGCCAGGGATTGAGATCCCCCCTGGATGATGTGAGCCTGGACGTCAGTCCTGCTCAGAAGTGGGGTGTGACCATTTGATGAAGAGCTGAGAAACTGGGGTAAAATAGACACCAGTTGAGAGTGTTTGTGGAAGACAGATGCATCCATTAGAATAAAATGTATTTGAATGTAAGTAAACACAAAATCATCCCTCTCATACAGGCTGAGAATGATGGATTTGTTGCCAGAGCAGGAGATGGTTTCACATTCCCGAACAACTTTGCAAAGCATCTGAGCAGACACAGGCAACAGCACAGTGCCCTGGCCTTGTGATTAAAGAGCTAATTCATTCAGGGGATACACAGAAAGGAGTAGCAAGTACGAGTGGTACAACAGCTTTGTGGCACAGTAAAGTGGCCTGGCGTTGGTGAGAGGGACACCAGAATATTGCCCATGGCTCCAGCGTCAAGGTTTGTAACAGGATTCTGGAAGTGTCAACGAAAGCCACAAAATTGTTTATGAGATGAAGAGAATGAGCTACAGAAAAAGAGATTAACGAGCTTAAATGAGATCAAGAAGAAGAGTGAATGCTTTCATTAAATCCTGAAGTACCTTCTCAGGAGAAACCGCCAGGGACGGGGGGACCTCAAGCCTTGCAGCAAAGGCAGCCCTGAGCCAAAGGCTCCAGGAGGGAGCAAGACGTTTAACATGGAAACAGGGCTCAGACTGCAGGAGGGAGAGTAATGACTGACTGGAAAAAACTGCCCGGGAAAGTTGTGTATTTTCCATCTCCTCACACGTCCGAGACAGGCGGCGTGGCCCATGGGAGCGAGGTGTGAGCTATACAAGTTGTTTGCCCGCGGCTGGGGGAGAGAGTGAGCCTGGACCGGTGGAGCCGCAGGGTGTCTGTGGGGACACCTGTGGGGTGTCAGTGGGGGCAGCTGGACCTCACCCTCGGGACTGCTGGACCTCACCGCGGCCACCGTCATGGCCAGCACCATCCCTGGCACCAGCCGGGCGCCGGGGGCTGCTGGGGTCGCTGCCCTTATTGTTCCCATTGATGTCGCTTCACAAAGTGTTTCATAATTTCCTGAAGGAACAACAGCGTGATCCTTTCTGCGGGAATGCGAAGTGGCAGCTTCAAAGCTCCGAGGAGCAGAGCGGCTCACCCAGCGAGGCAGAGGCTCCGCCGTCGCATCCTGCTGCTGTGCAGCCTCCGGGGCCCTCGCACAGAACCAGTGAGGATGCTCAGAAATGGGAAAGAAAAGCGTAGGGAGGGAAACAACAACAACAACAACCGCAGCAGTAACAAAGCTTGGAAGTATCAGTGCTTTCTGACAGGTTTGAAAACAAATGTGAAAAATAAAAATAAAAAGAAACGACCGGGAAAAGAAGTATCTTCTTAAAGCGAAGCACTTAAAAGTGCTCCTTCGGGGCTGGAGAAAATCTCTGTGGCTGCCAGTATTTTGAGAAAAGCTGCAACTTAGTGACAAAATAATGCATTTTAATTTCCCCGGCGCGGCCAACTGACAAAATCCCTGGTTCCGCCTGTTTGCTCCTTCTGCCCTGCCCGCCTCAGATGCTGCCCTGGGATCAAGGGGTGGGACAGGGCATTGGGGGGAGGGAAAGCGCTGTGAGAATTCAGGCTGAGGGCACAGTGGGGCGAGGATGCAGCAGCTCCCACTGCAGTGGGGACACTTGGCTGTGGTCACTAGGGAGCTGGAGAACCTCTGCCAAGAAGCCTTTGGGCGAAGCTCTGGCTCCGTCAGCCAACAAATAAATATTGGCTATAACGATCCGTAAATTAAAAGGTGTTCTAGAAATGTAAAGCAAGAGTTATACCCACTTAAGGTGTCAGAGAAGATGCTTTTAGCGAAGTGTCATGACTCAGGTGGGTTTCTCCCACTGGCAGTAACGAGTGGCTGTGCTGAATCCACCTCTACACGGTGGTACTGGGGGAAGCCAGTGAGGACACTCCCATGGCCTGTGCTCCTGGCCCTGCCTGCAGAGGCTCCAGGAGAGCCCTGTGGAATTAGCGATCCTATGTCTTGATTTAATTTTCGGTCTACTTTAACTCTAACAAAGTGGCAAATTGCTTCCTGTAGTTGTTTTACTTTTATTTATAGGGTAATTTGCATCATGAAGACAAGTTGCCCTATCAATAACCGTGGAGCAATTAAGGTCACCTGTCCCCTCCTCTCCTTCTGAGGGTCTCATCTCTCACTTGCATGTCTCATCTTGATGGAGGGTTGTGATGGATTGGCCTTTGGGAGGCTGGCCCAAGCTCGCCAGCTCCGACTGCGCTGCTCACACACGTTCCCAAAGCTCAGATCAAGCTGCTGCTCTCCTTTTGCTGTGTGATATTTTCCAGAAGAAAGGGATTGTTTGAGGCCCTTCCAGTGAGAATTATTTTGCAAAGGAGAAGGGTGCAGGCATTCCCTGAGAACAAAAATGGAAGGGAAAATATCTGGCAATTAATATTTCATCATGAAACATGACGGGGTTTTAAGTTCATTGCTGAGACCAGGCTGCTTGACTGAAAGAATTAAACCTGACTTATATTTTCTGACTTATATTTTCTGACTTTTATTTTCTCCTTCCCTCTTCCCACTTCCTTCCCTGCCGGAGCGGCCAGGGGACATGGGGGGTGAGTGGCTGCAGAAGTGGCGCTGACCGTGTGACCGGTGGAGTCAGGGAGCACAGAATGAGAAAGAAGAGAGGGATGAGGCTGGATACAGAGCTTCTCTGATGCTCCTCTCACTTTTAGGGCAGTCTAAAAACCTAGCAGGCATTGGGAGGTGAGGATACCTGACTGATGTGCCAGATTAACGTCCCCGAGGTGGGGACGAGTGGGACAGGCAGAGCCCAGGCTCTCCAGGGATGTCATCTCCCATGCAGATGTCACCCCAGGCAGGTCGGGCACCTGGCTGAGAATTCTGGTGCATGGAGATGCAATTCCCATCCCTCCTAAGACAGCGCATACTCACTCTTTCATTTATTCCACTTCAATAAACATCTGAAGACATCCGTAGGAAACTTGTACTTTAAAGTAAAAACATTTCCCAAACACCTCTTGGGGGAACTTTTCCTTTCCTACAAGTAAGAATTTGAGCCTGTAAATGTGAGGAATGGGAACAATGCTTGCAGTCCTCCCTGGGCAGAGCTTGGAGATCTGCAGATCAAACTCCCCGGGTGAGATCTGAATTCTCTCAACAGCAGCTTGCGATAAATCCTGACATCCTCAACAGAGCAAACAGGCAGTATGAAGCAGAACAAGAGACCTGCTGCTGCTCTGGGGACACCAGGAACGAGCTTGAGGTCAGCTGGATCCACCAGCAAATCCCAAGTTCCTCTTCCCACTTTAAACCAGGGGATAACTCTCACCAACAGGGCCCTTGTGTGGTTCTGCTCTGCCTCTTCCATCACCACCAAAGCCCAGCAGCTGCTGGCTTCATGACCTGGGAAAATGCCCAGAATCCTCTTGATTTCCAAACCTTTTCTTACCTCCAGTGCCTGTGCCTGCCATGGGACTCAGATCCCCCATGAGTTTTCCCCCCTTCTTCCTCACCAGCCTCTCCTGCTGGTTGTATGACACCAGTGCCACATCCCAGATACACCCAGTTATATGTTTTAAAACCATTTCTCTGGAGCTGCCTGCTTGCAGAGGGCTACACAGCCCTTCCCTTGGATTTCAGAGACGGTCACTGCTGCCGTCTGCCCTTCTGAGTTATTGGTTTGCACATGTTCACAGGAAAACAGTTTTAAATATGGTAATAACGAACATCCAATCCGTTACCCCAGCGCTCGGGGACAGAGCCATGGCAGTCAATCTGCAATTCCAAATCTGCATATTTATGCAGTTTCATTAATTATGTATTATGCAGCATTAATCCCAATAATATGTGTATGCTTGTTCAGTAGAACAGAGAGAGGAGACTCGCCTTGCAGAAGAATTAATCAGAGAGCCATTCATAGATCCCACATCGCTTTAGGTTGCAATTACAAGTATTTTTACTTAAAAGGGTTTGCATTAAAAAAATTAATTTTGCAAGATTTTGAGGTCCCCACGTAGCCACAAAAATTTAAGTTGAGCTCTGAAAAATGGCTCCTCCACGTCTTCTGGTAGCAATCACAGCTGAGCAGAGAGGGGCTTTGAAGAGGGATTCCTGTCAAACAGGCTGTTAATTATCTTGGAGGAAGAAGAAACTGAATTTCTTGGGGCAGCAGGAGAGTTTGTGTGCTGTGTTTGTTCAGTGGTGACCGAGGCCACTTCTGGCTGCTGTAGGGCTCTAAGTAATCAATAGGATGCCTTTAGAGTAAGCAAACGAGGTAAGTTCACTAATTGTGGTGCCCCACTATCTGTTGTGAGGGCAGTGTGTATTTCAGGGCCACTCTCCAGTGTGGGACAGATCCCCTGACTGGCCCAAGCCAGCTCTGTGACATCCCTGGTGCATCAGAGGATTTGCTTTTATGAGTGGGAAAAAAATAAAAATCAGGCAGCACGCAGGAAAGGAAAGGAACTGGGGCAAATATGCAGTGCCAGATTTTTTCCTGAGGTGGGAAGGGGGAGCCTGAACCTGCAGCACCCACCCAGGCAGGTGCCCACGCCTGTGCCCATGCTGCCAGCACGGATAGTGCCAAAGAGCCCAAGAGGAATTGGCCCCGGCTGGAGTGAGGGATGGATAATGCACAGGCAGTGGGTATGACTGATGTAATAAAATAATATCGTCAGGACATTTAGATAGGAAAAAATGCAGCAAGGTAATTCCTCACGCTGGCGTAATTCCTGACACTGGCTCCAATTTGTTTTCATTAGTGGTTTGCTAATGCATTTATTAGCCATTACATACGTACAGCAAAATGATGAGGTTTCCATATCTATATATGCAAATGAAATATGTCTGGCACATCTGTGGATGGGCTGGGTGAACACCGGGCTCGTTCGCATTTTCCTCATGAGACTTTTCTGGATTATTTTTTCGGACTGCAATGGAAAGACCACCCACTTTTCCTCAAGAATTTTATTTTCTCTTGTGTGGAGAGCTGGGGGATTGTGAGAACACAGACCCCTTTAAAACTGGCAGAAATATACTGAGAGCTTCAGGCTCTGACAAACTCTTTAGAAAATCGGGTGATTTGGGTCCAGCTGTGTAAATGTTTTCAGTTTCGCTGCTGGGGCCCCGAGTTTGATTCGGTGCCAAGACAAGCCTTGCTCAAGTTGTTTTTGGCAAAGGCTCCTGGCTGAGGAATGTCAGCATCACTTTCAAAATATGATGGTTTGTAATTTGGACCACAGAATGAAAACTGAGCTGCTGGTACATTTTGCCATCATCTAATTACCAGGTCCCCAATTACAGTCAAGGAGCAGCTCCACAGCCGGGTGCAGGGAAGGTTGTTCCCATTGTGAGGCATTTCTCCATGTACATTTCCCTGAGCGCATTCCTGGAATGCAGAGAGGTTCTTCAGTGCATCAGCAGCGTTTCACAGGGATGTGGGTGTGGGTACCAGGGCGGGTGCCTCACTCACCAGCTGCTCAGCCCTTCCCAGCCAGTGCCTGGTGCTGATGGAGCCACGGCCACATTCCCATTGCCATTCCCATTGCCATTGTCCATCCATGCCTGTTGCCAAATGACGACACTGCATCAGCCACAGGGTGTCATTGATATGGTGTGGGAACCCAGGACACTCTGTGACACCCCGAGAGCGCTCCTTCTCGCCATCCCTTGCTGTCCCTGTGCCTCCCACGCCCTCCCAGGGATGCTCGGGGTGGCAGGATGGATGTTGGGTGCTGTGTGGTGCTGTGTGGATGCTGTGAGGTGCCCGCCCCAGCTTCACCATCTTCCTGCTGAATCTCAATGAAAATTTGGATTTCTGTGAGGAGCAGGAGCTGGAGCCGACCATGGTGGTTCCCACAGCAGCCTTGGAGGCTGCTGCTGATGCAGAATCTGAGCACAGAGGGCTTCCCACAAAGGCCTCCTGTATCTACAGGGATGGAGCAGGAGTTAGCTGATGGATATGCTAATCTCATTATTCATGTACATAATTACAGTCTCGGTGTTGGGAAGCTTTTCAGGTAAGGAAGGCTGTGAGAAAGAATTTACCCAACTTTTGGAATATCCATGAGATATCATTTGACTCTTGAGGGTGAATGCTCTGTCCGGGCTCCTCGGAGGGTGGCTGTGCTGCTCAGGGACTGCTCAGCGGACACGACACGGGCTGGACACCTCGGGCAGCAGGGAGCAGGAGGGAGCGTCTTTTGGGAGGAAAGAACTTTTGTCATCCCATTGCGCACGTTGGGGCTGTTATCAGCCATTGGCTGATATAGGTTGAAAGACCCCCAGGAGGTGGGTGGGAGCATGGGGTGCTGCTCTGCACCTCTGAACTCTGGAACTGGAAAACTTCCTACCATTTTCAGTTCAAATCAGTTAACAGGCAGCTCATACCTGCCTGTTCCAACGCCATGCTAGCCTTTGATTTGGTAAAAGAAACTCAAAAAGGCCAGAGATGTATGCGTCACTCAGCTCTGGTGACCTCTGTCTCCCTCTTCCTCTCTCCAGCTGGTGGCTTGTGGGCTTGCTCTGGCCAACAATGTGTAGAGTTCCCTTTAATTTTGTGCGTCTCTGTGTTTAAGGTCAGTGAAAGCAGGATCTGCTCTATGCCTTTGAAAATCAGACTGATAGTACTTCAGAGGTCAGACAGTGTAAAATGAAAGTGCCCAGAACTAAAAGCCATTTTTGGTTATCTGGCCCATAACCTCTCCATGGTTTTGCATCCTTCTCTGCAGACTGGAGTGAATAACATTAACCTCCCTTGCCGGAGGGCAGAGCAACTTACAGACTGCTCACAGACTGCTCCAACATGAACCAGTGGTGCTGAGAATTCTTTTTATTATATGACAGGCTCAGCTGACACCTGCAGCTCCTGTCTCTTTGAGCTCTGCTGCCCACTCTCTGCTCCCCTCTCCCTGTGTGGGGCACTCAGGGAGCACCAGCAGTGCCACAGCTGTGCCTTAGCAAGGGCTCCCCACCAGATTTTATTCTCACCAATGTTTTCTGGTGTGTCCACTACCCCAGCCTTGTCCAGGCCTGCTGTGGGCTCAGTTTTGTGTGTCCTCTCAGTTGTTGCTTCCCTGGAGAGGTCCCTCAGCAGATCTCCTGTAGGTGCCTCACCTGCCATGTCTCCTGCTCTGTGCAGCACAGGATGCAGGAAAAACTTGCTGCCTGGTAGATAATGTACCCAGAAATGAGAGCTCCCCTTGGTGTGCCCTGAATAATCACCAAAGATAAATGTGGGTGCAGTGTCATTAGAAATGCCTCCAGCTAATGCAGCTTAAGTGCTAATTCTTGTAGCTCTTCCATTGTAACAGCAAGAGGTTGATCTTTAATTGGGTTTCATGCTCTAAATGCTTCGATAACAAAGGTTTGAACAGGTGAGGCATGACTTACAGGAGCTGGATGAATATCTGTGAGCGCTGGGAATTACTATCCACTGTCCCTTCCAGATGTGATGAGAGAGAACGGAACTGGAGGCGCATCTTGGGCTGGGGCCTCTGGTTTGCAAAAGGTGACAGAAAATGACAAACATGATTGGATTTGCCTTTCACCCACAGCATCATCAGGGTTCTTGGGTTGATTGGGAGGGTTGGTTTAACCAAGAAACCTCAGGCCTTGCTGGAGGAAGGGCTGGGATCTGGGTGATGGCACTGATCTGTCCAGTGCAGTTTGCCATCTTCATGTCCCAGGAGTCCCTGAGTGCTTGGACCTCTCTGGATCACCCAAAGTGTCAGTAATGTACCAGACCTCATTGCTAACACACACTTAAAATGTTAATAGTGAGTAAATTGCTTTTTTTTTTATGCTTCTTAAAATCAGATTTCTTACTGCAAGATGGTGACTCTGGCTGCTGCTACTGTGCCTTCCCTTTATTACTGCCTGTATAAGATGGACTGTGGAGATCTCATACAGATTTCATGGGAACTATTTTATTTATAAGAATTTTCCTAGTGTCAGATGGATCTGACACTTCTGGAGTCCCCTTTGCCATTCCCATGCAGGAAGACAGCAGGAATGTTAAGACCCTGACTCCCACCTCCACCCCCGACATGGCCCTGGGGCTTTTGTGTCCTCTCAGTCACACCCAGGGCTGAGCTTCTCTGGGGCTGAGCATCTCTTGGGGCTGGGAGAGGAGGAGCTCAAAGTCACATTTAACAGGAAACGCTCAAACATCTTCTGCGACACAACCCACCCCGGGAAACATCAGGCGATTCCACAGCTGAGCTGCCAGGTCCCCAGGAGCTGCAGAGGATCTGTCCCTTGTCTGGCAGTGGTAATTAAAGGGCTCCCCTGGGCAGCCTCTGTGAGGGTGCTCTGGGTCTGGGCAGGGTGAATTTACAGCAGGAAGAGCTCACTGCATTCCCTGCTGCTGGGATTTGCACATCACGCTGAGGGGAACAAGACAAGCAAAGCACAGCTATAAATCACCAGGCCAGAAGGTGCATTTTGTAGGTAGGAGGATTTTTAAAAACAAATACAGAGGAAAAGCCCAGAGCCCCCAAAGCCCTGTATGTGCTCGCTTGTGGTGTTACGGTGGTGGTGAGCAGCTCCGCCCTCTTTTAGGGTCTGGCTCTTGGCTCCTTCTTCCTCTCTGTGTGACGTGGAGGCGGTGGTGGCTCAGGGGGCCGGCACACACCTCACACCTGGGCAGGTGTCAAAGCCGGGTGCAGGAGGTGCTGCTGCCCCAGGGAGAGGCATGAGCGCAGCCGCTGCTGCTGAGCCATCAGCTGCCATTGCTGGTGCTGGATCGCCGCTTGCTCTTCTCTGCTGGCACATCTTCCCCCAAACATGAGCTGGTTTCTGCCTACAGCACTTCAGAGCAAGTGAGGACACCAGCTCAGGCGATGATGCAGTGATACCAGATGAGCCTGAAACTGGACGGTTTGCGACCGGTGCTGAATGTTTAGGAGAATCTGGCCCAGCAGAGCCTTTAATTCAGGCTGAGATTTGCTTTGCTTGAGGTTATTGAATGCGCCTGAGTTCTGAGCAGGAAACAGATCATTCATCCTTTAAAATCCTTCCCCCTCCCTCTCCTCTCCTCCCTCTCCCGCCCAGGTGGGAAGATCAGATGTGTGTGTGTTGTACCACTGCCATTAATGACACCCTGCACTGCTCATCCCAGGTGATGGTTTGTGCCAACAGAGACGGAGCGCCGCGTCCCCGGAATGGCAGCCCTCCCCTGGGATCGGCAGCTGGATGTGCTCAGATCCATCAGGGCCAGGAAAGTGCCCTTGCTCAGTAACTGAGGCAAATATGTGTGAAATAGGATCGCTGCTATAAATAGCAGCGGGCTCATGAGAACATTGTTTATCGCTGCGGTGGGTGGTGTGAAGGCTGCCCTGCACTTTCCAGCAAGCAGGAGTGATCCTATCCCACTCCCGGCCCATTTATAGCCAACGGAAAAGATAAATGTGTTGGGTGGGAATTTCAAATTCCATAAAGACTTATTCATTGTTTTTAGCCCTCTCTTGCTTTCTCAGTGAAGACTGAAAACCCATCAATCACACCCCATCGGTTTCTTCATGAATCGCATCCAAACGCTTGCAGCAATGCCCACCACCCCAAAGCCTATCAAAGTCAGCTCCTGCCAACTGAGAGCATGGATGCCTGCTCCCAGGCTCCTCTTCCTGGGAAAAAATAGCTGTTCCTTGTGCTATTTCTGGGTGACTCTGCAGGCACCTCCCATGGATGCACTGTTATGTTTTCTGCTAAGGCACATTAACATCTCTGGAGGACTCTGGCTGTCAGCTCCAGCCCCAAACAGTTCTATGATGCTGAATTTTAAGCACCAGAGTCAACAGCATTAATCACGCGCTTAAAATGAAGCACTTTGGTAAGTCTGCAGGATCAAGGTCTTAAACTGCAAGATCCTTGGAGCGGGGTCTTTCTCTGTGTGTGTACAGATTAGCCCTCAAATAAAAAACATCGCTAAGAACTGCCCAAGCTGCCAGGGTAAGCCCTTGGTCTGTGAGGGAGCACAGTCCATGGGTGTGAGGACGAAGGCAGCAGGGACAGGAGGATCCATATCTGCCAAGGCTCCTGTCCTGGTTCTCCCTGTCCCTGGGGCTCTCCAGGCCCCTCTCTGCCGCGCGGATTCCTGGATGCTCGCTGCCTGGTGGATGAATTAAGTTATCCTTTCCAGTAAGTGCATTTCTCAGTCACATTGTTCACCAGAGGAGATGTGAAATCCTCGCAGCGTTCCCTCTTGTGCATAATGTCACATTCCCAGCTCCTCTCCCTCCTGCCTCCCGCCATCAGTCTGCTGCGCTGAGCTGAGAATGCCCACGAGCGAAGGCACAGAATATGCATGATACGCTCCATCATGTAGGACCAAATCATTTGCTCCCTCTATAAATCTATAGCCAAATCACTTTGTTTCCACATAAGAATCTCACGCTGTGTAAAACTAAAGGAGGAAATAATCGTGTGTCTGTCGAGATGTTTATCTCAGTCCTTCGCAGCCTCACCAGCTCCTCATCTTTTAATGAGGGAAGGAAAATCAGTCCTCTCCTCCTGCAGCAAGGGGTTTGGGGAGGAGATGCAAATGCGTTCCCCTCCCTGAGTTTGCCATGTTGCTGTAAAACAGCAAACTTAATAAATCTCGCACAATTGGGCACAAGTCTTGTTTCCTTAAAAGCGATGTTCTCTATAATTGTCTATGACACAACATGCTACATATTAGTTATTTTTCCCTTAGTAGATCATCAGAGCACAGTGAAGCATTGCAGCCGAGGTAATTGAATGTCTTCTTTAAAACAATACGCTGCAAAAAGTCTCCTGACAAGTGCCAGTGTCTTATTTTAAACAAATAACACCATGGATTTGGGGGAGAGGGAAGATTTCTGGAGGAGAGGGTGTTTTTGGGCCATGGACTAATGGGGACTTGGCATCTGCTGCAGGAGAGCAGGTGAGCAGGCGCAGGATGGCACGTTCCACGGGCTGGTGGGGATGAGAGATGCCTGAATTCTTGGCAAAGCCACAGAGGGGACTTTGCATTTAGCTCTGCTGCTTTAATGCACATTCATTTAATGTACCTGCCTGGTCTGTGCTGGTCCCTCAAGCCAAAGCCATGCTGCAGATGGATGGATCCTTCCTGCTGCCGTGTTGCCAGGGTGCCAGGCTAACTCGGATCCTGCCGTCCCAGGGTTCTGGGGCCAAGGGATCCTCACCTAGTTTAGCACAACCTGCACCCCCTGCCCTGGCTCTCGGGCAGCACCTGGGCAGATTTTGGAGAGCAGTGAGCAGCCTGTACCTGAGAACTGGGAGACACAGGGACCCCCAGCCCCCCCCCAGCCCCTTCCCTGCATGTTTGTGCACTCGCCTGTTAGCACAAATGAGAGTCTTATGTTCTCAGAGGGCTTCGTTCCCTCTGCAAGGTGTGACATTTCCTGGAAGGAATTTCAAAGGGCTTTGTGCAAGGTGTTAAATAAGCTCTTAAATAAAACTGAACCAGCAAGTGCTGAAGGAAAGTGAACATTTAAAAATGTATGTGTACATTTAATTAGTCCAGGAACAGCGATAAAAGGAACCGCTAAGACACGTTTATTAAAACTAATGCAAGACAAAAATATATCTTAAAATTTTGATGTGATAAAAAGACTGTTAAAACATTAAAAAGTTTCCCTGTAGGTTTTTTTTTTTCTTTTAAGCATGTCACAAATTCTGTGAAAGAATAATTCTTCTTTTATCCTCTTTTTCTTTTCCCTTTGGCTTCAGTCCCTTGCCCTCCTGTTTTGCTACTGAGCAGGAAAGAAGAGGTAAAATTTTTGGCAGTTTTACTCAGTTTCAAAATTTTGTTCCAAGCTGGATATGAAAAATTAAAAATGTCATGAGAAAATGTAAATATGGTAAATGACTTTCCACCCACCATAAAAGAGAATTCTAGCACAAAGATCCAAACCCTGTGCTAGGTGTTGGAGCCGGCTGAGCTCCCTCCCAGTGCCGGATCTTCCGATTCCTCCTGCTCACCTGGAATGGATTCTGCCAATCCCTGCCAGACCCTTCCATCCCAAGAGGAAGTTCCAGTGTAAAGCCAGTGCTGCTGCAGCAATGGGCCACAGGAAAGAAAACGCACATTCTTGTTTCACTGAACCAGTGAAACAAGTTCCCACCAGTCCCTCACACAGTAGGTGTAATCAGTCTCTCACTCTTCTTGTCATTTTAATTCCTGTTTGCTGTTGCAGCTGGGTCTGAGCCCACAAACTGGGGATGAGCGTGGGGATGCTGCCTTGCACTTGCCTTTGAGCTGCACGAGTGCCTTTGAGCCCCTGCTTTGCTCACCTCCACAGTTATTTTTATTTACTCTTTGCTAATCCTGTTAACAGGATGGGAAGAGAAAAGACTAATTCACTTTAACTCCAATGACTTGTTAATAATTGATGTATTGACACGAGCAGGCTGCCTGATGACCTTAAACAACCACCCAAATCCTGTGCCGAACTGTTTGACCTTTTAAGCCAGTTCAGATTCATCCTGCAGAAGAAACTGGTGTCCGCTTTGATTTAGTGCAGGAAAATCCCCCTTAACCTTCAGGTGTCGGTGAGGATGTGTTTAATTTACAGTAAAGCCAAGTCATGATCAGCAGGAGAATGAAAAAGTCCTTCTGTGGTGGGAAGTTATTACCAGTCCCTCCACGGTGATGATCTCTCCAGATCAACAAGCCAATACCTCTTTAATTATTGAAAAGACGCCTCCAACAAGAGGATGTGGAGCCACCAGGCTCTGGGAACAGACTCCACAGAACTTCTGTGACACCCAGCTGCGGGGGGCTGAGCAGGGTGGTCATCACTGCTTTTATGGAAGGGCCATTCCAGCTCCCCTGCACATCCTGGCTGCTGCTCTGGATTTGGCCCCTGGGAGAGATGAAAGGACGATACGTGGTGTATAACGCAAGGCTTCCCACCGCTGCTCACCTGTGTGCTTGTGCAGGACCAGATCAGGGTCAGTCTGTGGGCATCCTGTCCTGGACACATCTGTAGGTGCCCTGAACACATCCATGCTTTGCCCAAAACTCACCTTGTTCCCAGGGTGCTCCCAGGCAGCACTGGGAATCCTCGGAGTCTGTCCCATCTTGCTGCCTCTCCTTTCCACAGTTCCACTGGGAGTGTGGAGCAGCCCTGTGTGGTGCCTGGCTGGTCCCTGGGATGCTGAGCCCTTCTTTGTGCAGGGATCAGCGAATCAGCATTTTAGGTACTGGTGAATCTTTGCCACGAGTGCCAGGTGCTTTTGGGAGCTGCACCAGGCACGGCGCTCTGTGCTGGCAGCAAAATGCTGCAAATAACTGAATATCCTTTAGATTAACACTGGGGTCAGATGCTTTAACCCTTCGGGAGGGATCGCGGAGGGCCCAGGGGACGGAGGCGGAACAGGGGCTGCACAGAGCTGTCCTTACCAGGTGCCTCAGAGCGAGGGGGAGGTTTCTCCCTCCACGCAGGGCTGTCACCAGGGCATGGCCATCCTTCGCTCACACCGTGGTGCTCTCCAAGTGCCCCGGAGGAGCCCTGCTCGGGGGGCCCTGGCTCTGTGCTCCCAGGCGTGCCGGTGGTGCAAAGGCTGCTCAGCAATTATCAGCAGGAAAATCTGAGACTCCACCAGGCTGCTTAATTAAGCCCCCATGTGGCCTCTTGGAGATTCATCACACAGCGCTGGAAATTGTTCCCACCGTTCTCACTCCCCTTGGAAGGACAGGGAGTGCTGGGAGAGCCTTTGTTCGGGGTTTTTGGACCTTGCCGCTTCCCTGCAGGGTTTGTGTCGGGGTGTGGAGAAGCCTGCCCAGCAGAAGCGATGCATAATCCTGATGGGAACAGTTTGCTCAGCCCCTGAAGGAGCACCCATCGCTGCTCCTTTGCCTGCTCCCTCCGGGATAACGCTGAGGAGTGCCTCTCCAGGGATGCCTGCCCGTGTGCCCAGAGCCCTCCTGGAAAGGGGAGCTGAATCCCTGGGAGAAAGCGAGGTGCAGAGCTGGGAGATCGTGGGGAGACCCGGGAGCACTGTGGGGGCACGAGAGGAGGGAGCAGGAGGAACCTGGAGATGGTCACTGCCCTGTGCCCCCCAGGCCAGCCTGGTCAGAGCCCCTGGCTCTGTCCCAGTCCTGGCCCCGACACAGCAGCAGGGGAGGCTGGGGGAGCTGCTTTGTAGAACTGAAGAAACTCCTCCACCACAGAGCCTGCAAGCTCATTTACATACTCCTAGTTTAATTCTCCTAGGGTATGCAAATATATGCAAACAGCAATCCAGAGAGAGTCAGAAATAGCACAGAACATTAAAATCACCCTACTTGAATATTGTTTTATGCAAACGATGTACGCACGCAGTGTGTAGCTGATTTAAATAGAAGCAATGTCAGCATGGCAGTTATTTACCCTTCCAATGATCTTAGCAATTTTTTTTATTAAACTTATATAAAATATATTGAACAGGCACCAAGAATGTAGAGAGTATTTTAATGTTAGCCTTAACTAACACTAAGGAAAGGGCAAGCTTCTCCAGCTGCCTGCACGAAGGGCAGGCAAGGGTTATTTTTCATCATTTCCCATTTGCATGAATGATATGAGGTTTGTAAACCCTGGCACTGCTGGTATCGATTATCCGAGCTCTGTTCCTGCACCTTGGAGCAGCGCGGGCCCTGGAGATGTGGATCCAACACCCTTGTGGTGTAAACACACGGTGTCCTGTGGGGACAGGACAGGGGACAGCCAGGGCGTGGGGCTGCTCCATCCCCGACCCAGAGCTCCCACCCTGCTCTGACTGTGGCAGCCAGAGCCTCTTCCCACGCTGACAAGTCACTAGGGGCCACTAAGTCAAATTCTAGGGCTTTTGCTCGACATTTTGCAGTACAATAAATGGTCCTGAAGTCCTTTTCTGCAGGAAGATTTCTGCCAGGTGCCTTCACACATGGACTGCACAGCTGAAGGTAGGAATGGGCATAAAATGCTTTTTTTTTTTTTGCTTCAATTTGTTTTAAATATTGTCAGGCCAGAACCTGGCTGTTTGAATGATCATGGCTGCAGAGGAAATGACTGTGCAGGATATTTTTTCCGTCAAGCTCACAGTTGCATTTTATCACCAGTTCTGTTAAAGACATATGAGAGGTTTCTTTTTTGCCTCAAAAGCCCCATCTCCACGAAGGCAGCTAAACATCTAATTTTTTAAAATACATGTAGAACAAAAAGGCTCAGAAGACACTGAGTGAAATATTATGTGTCTGTGTGGGTCTGAAGGGGAGCATGTTGCAGCAGGCAGCGCAGGGCTGGGAGTCACATCGCATTAGCACCACGTGCCAAGAGCTTCCAGCAGCCCCAGGAACACCCGGGGACACCGTGCACACCCCCAGAGCACTGGGCACAAGGTTCTGCAGCCCCTGCTCACTCACTGCAGCCACCTCAGCACACAGGAGAACTCGTGGCCAGCGCTGAACTCCACCTCGGGGGGATGTGGAGGCTGGAAGAGCCCATGGGAGAAACACAGAGTTCTCCTCTCCACTGGGAATGTCACTTCCCATATAGGAGCTGCCTGTCTGCTGTGTCTGCAGGCTCTGGGAATCACTGTCAGCGGTGTCAGACAAGGGTTGGTGTGCCTGCACAGTGCCCAGCTCACAGCACGCTTCCATCCTGCCTTCTCGTCCAGCCCGGTGGTGTTCGGGGCTGTTCAGGTGAGTGCACACTGGTGTGTGGCTGCCTGGTGCTGGAATGGTATTGAAACACCAGCAGCTCCCAGTGTGTGGCTTTGCTGAAGAGTGTGTTATGGTGGAGTGTAGAATTGAGGAATCAAATGCTGGTTTGGGTTGGAAAGCACCTTAAAAGCCATCCAGCTCCAGTCCACGGGCAGGGACACCTTCCGCTATCCCGGGAGAACTGAGCAGCAGAGATTTCCTTTGCTGTCCCTGGGTCCTGAGCAACATCCTTGGGGCAAAGACGGTGTGGTTGTTACTGAAAACAGCCTGAATGTGTAAGAGAATTTGTCTGGTGAGGCTGGAATCGCTCCTGGCAGGGGGTCCTGGCTGTGCCTCCCTCGCAGCCCAATCCAGCCCTGGGGGCCCTTTGCTGGTTCCCTGCCCAGAAACAATTTTCTGTGGTTGGGAGCGAGCAGCTCCCGGAGCTCTGGTGTGCCGTGTGCCCTGGCCCGGCTGCTCTCCCGGGAATGTTGTCCTGGGTGAGGATCCACAGCACTGGTGCCACACTCCTGGGGCTGGTTTGAAACCCTTTGGGGGTGCAAACTTTGCTACTTAGTTCTGGTGCTTCTCCCATCACATTCTGGATTACTGCAAGCTGGGAAATGTCTCCTTTTTGGAAAACTGCTTCCAGGGCAGTGCTGTCCATTTCCATGAGCAAAGCTGCCGTACAGGTGGTCCCTTTCCCTTGGGATTGTGGGCTGGCTCGGGGACGAGCTGCTGGCACTTGGGAGAGCCTTCCTGTCCCTCCAGGGCTCATCCTTGGGGGCTGCATCATGCCTGGGGGATGAACCCACACCCACAGTGGCCTCAGACCCTCTGGGGATCTGGTTCTCAGTGCGGTGTTAGCCTTGCCTTCCCCAGGATGCTGAGCTCCCTTCATTCCTGTTTTTGTGCTGTCAGCTAGAAAAGTCATGTTACCGAACAAAACTCAAACAGCCTGGATCCCAAAATCCTCCCGGGAGGAGCTGTCCATGGGGAAGGGGAGGCAGAGCCCGGGAGTGATGCCCCAGCCTCACCCCAGAGGCAGCAGAGCAATCTGGAGAGCCCATCTGCACCACACGTCTGTGTCCCTACAAGTGTCAGGAACCTGCTCAGGTCCAGGGATGATCCCTGGCACCACGGAAAAATTGAAGTGTCTCTCAGAGAGTAACAACAACAGCCGCCGATGTAGCTGTTGGTGTTTTTATCACTGAAGCCTTTGGAGGGTGTTCAATGGGGACCTGGTGTTTATTCAGGGAGATCCTTGCTGCCACGACCTTCCTGAACTGCTGCATTCCTTCTAATTATGATTGGCAGCTCATGGAAATTTGGACCCTTGATTGGCAGCTGAAGTAACTTTCTTCCTTCCCACAATTCTTCAGGTTCCTTCCCATCAATAGACATAATGTTGGCCACTTTTCTGGGATAAATAGCAACCTTTGCCCCCCTCCTTTATTTGGCAAACGCTCAACACTTCATTCTTTTCAGAAAGCCCCTTGGAATGCAGCTGAGAAGGGCCTCAGCAGTGCTGCACTCCTCCTCCTTCTCCTCCTTTTTCTCTTCCTCCTCCTCCTCAGAACCCATCTGAGGGACTTTTGGTACCAGAGCAAACAAAGGCTCACTTCTGGATTTAATTCCAAAACACATTTGTCACTCTGGAATAAAATATTCCAGAGTGACAAATGTCCTTATTTTCCTGCTGTTTTTTTTGCTTAACTTCTCTCTCCCAGGTTTCCCCACCAGCAGCTCCGATTCAGGAATTGCCGGACAATGATTTGCACAGGGTAAAAGGAAGTATGTGTTTGCTTCTCTTCATCTTGCTCTGCTGAGCTCCAGAGCAGCATCCCTGCTCTGCAGCAGCACAGTGACCAGTCAGCAAATGAATCTGGTCTGTCCCCAGAGCCCCAGACACTCATCCCTCCCCATCCAAGATACCATGGGGTCTCCTTCGGCCTTTTTCCCGAGCTCAAGTCAGCACCCTGGAACCCATAACTTGATTCCACTTTTTAGCTCTTACGATCCTTTTTCAAAACCACCTAAATGATGCAAAAGCTCAAATCGCAGTGAAAAAGCAACGTGGCTCATAAGAGTGTGAATGCTGCCTGTTTACAAGGAGAGCAAGGACATTTTGAAGAGGGGACTGGGTCCTGGAGATCCTGGAGGGGCTGTCCTGCTCCCAGGGGTGTCCTCTCCAAGCAGAGGGGTCTGGTTGTGCAGGAGGGCAGGGACCCAGCGTGGGTAGCACTTGCCACTCTGCGTTTCACTAATTAAATAAAACTCAGTCTCAGCTCCTAAGAGCTTCTTGTGCTGAACAATAGCCAGTTACAAAAGGATTTGAAAAATGATGAAGGGAATACTCAAGGGTTGTGTTCGAAAAGAAACGAGGAGGCTCCCGAGCTGCAGAGATTCCTGTGTGCACAATATAGACACTCACCCTCCACCAGCCCCAGACTGAAGTGTTTCGGAGAGAGATGACAGACCTTGGCACTCGGTGCTTCTCAAGAGCAGGGTAGATGAGGAGACAATTAGCAAAATACAGGATCATTTGCATTTTCAGGAATACTTGAAGGATTCTCACTCTCTGCCAAATTAAAAGGGGAAGTGGGATGAAACACATCTGGGATGGCTGGATGATCCCTGCAAGCACAAGGGCTGGAGCAGGGAAGCCCCAGTGGCTGAGAACCTGCAGATTTGCACCCTCATTTTTCTCTCATGGTGGCCACAATGGATCCCTAAATGCTGGCACTTCCTGCAGCCCAATGGCTTCAGGAACCAGACCAAGTTTTTTGTGGATTTTTCTCTCGCTGTCATTTGTGAGATCTGCTAAAGCTTTCCCACAGTCAGGGTGGTTTGGAAGAGCCTTTGCTGACCTCCTCGGCGTGGTGACAATGAGCTGAGCTGGTCCCAGCCCTGGACAGGGACAGGGACAGGGACAGGGACAGGGACAGGGACAGGGACAGGGCAGCCTTCCCCATGCAGGAGCCCTTTGTCATGGAACATGGAGGAATGTCATTGTCCCCACACTTCTGTCAGATTTGGTTGAAATCTGCTGGGAGATTACAAAGTTATTGCAGCAGACATGCAGCCAGACCCAGCCAGGCATGGACAGCCCCGTCACAAAAACTGCATTTCATTAGAGAACTGAGCTGAGGCCATGCTGGATCTCCCCTTCCTCTCCCTACAGCCACGGTGTCACTCCCCCTTTCCATGCCCATGCTCACTGGACAGACTGGATCCAATATTCTCTAATTGCTTCCAACTCTTCTCCAGAACAGAAACGTGGACAGACAACAGAGGAGGAATGTGAAACCCTTGCTTAGATCCTTAGGGATGAGACCAAGGAGGTGAAAGCCCACGTGGAGCTTAGGGCAGTGAGGGGTAACCGCAGGCTTTGGGGGGCTCTGCTGGGGACCAGGGGACCCCAGAGTGAGCCTGTCACTGACTGGGGACATGGTGTGTGATGGATTGTGTGGAAAAGACTGAGCAGCTGATGATTTTTGGGGTCACTCTGCACAAACTGCCTGGTTTTGGAGGGGCAGAGGGAGGCTGGATCCGTGCCAGGAGGGTTCTTCAGGCTGATGCTGAGTGACACCACTGCCCAGCACCTAACAGGAGGGATGGCCAGTCCCCTCACACCAGGGAAAGCTTCCAGCTGCAACCTTCCCTCTGTTGCACCCAGGCGATTTCTCTGCTCTTTTGCTAATTCACCCCCACTCTCTCTTTCCTGCACAGCTGCCACAGCCGGGCTCCTTCCTGCCTGTGGGGATGCTGCTTTCAGGATGTGGTTTCTCCGGAAGCGCTGGAGCGTGGCGGGTGCAGGAGCATCCCAACGGCCAAAGGCGCCTGGTGGGCTCTGCCACCAGCTGTGTGCCCACAGAGCCACCCCCGGTGCGTCACAGCACAGCAGGCGTGGGGACATCCTCCCACCACTGTCCTTCCCCTGCTCCTTGCCATGGGCCCTGCATCTCTCTGAGCTCGTTGGTTCTCTGCCCAAAATGATTCGGGTCAGCTCTGACCTGGATGTGTCCCTGGCTTAGTTTTCTGCCATGTTAACCCAGTGTCTCCTGGAGAAGTCCAGACGGCTCCAGAGAGGATGCCAGCTTAGGCATTCCACCTGTGCCTGCATCATGGTTGTGTGGGGATGAGCAGTTGGGCTGGAGGGATGGCTGGGAGTGAGGAGAGGAAGAAGAGGACCCAGAAGGAGAGGAAGCGGAGTGACCAGCCCTACACAGCAAACCCTGGAAGCAGCACCAAACCCAGTGCTGCAACACCACCAGTGGGCTGCTCCTCACACTGGGTTTTTATCAGGAAGGGAATGGTGGGAATGCTGTGACAAGGCCAGGAGAGAGTGGGGCTGGGGATATTTATGTCATGAGAGGACGACCTCTCAAGGGGAGAGTGGGCAGAGAGAGTGAAGGTGACACTGGCCCTGGTGTCCCTGCATGGGGGCAGGACACTCCACTGGCCCCCAACAGCATCCCGCAGGGCAGAGCTGCACTGGGCACCAGGTTGGGAGGAAGAGGAGGGTTTGCAGGGCTGGTCAGTGCTCCCAACTCTGGCTGTGCTCCCTCTGCACCAGGGGCTGTCTCACACGGAGCTCAAACCAATCCTTATCCCACAAAGCTTGTTAGTAGAGCTGGGTCGCAACAGATGGATACAGACGGGTGGGGAGAAGGGGAAACAACATGGCAATACCAGCAGCATGATGTGTGCTCACCAAAGCACAGCAGCAGCCGAGCTTTGGAGGCAGTGGAGAATTCCGAGGAGCATTTTGGTTCCTCTGGGATGCTTGCAGGTGGTTTGTTTGAAGCATGACAGCAGCATGAGACAACATGCTGATTTGGGAACCTGGCAAGTGGTTGATGAGAGAAACAACACTTGGCTGTTCCCGGACCTGTGCAAACAGCAAACTTGCTCCAGCAGGAGATGAGAATGAGCAGGATGTGGCTGAGAGCTGAGAAGTGCCATGCCATGCCATGCCATGCCATGCCATGCCATGCCATGCCATGCCATGCCATCCCATCCCTGGTGCTCGGCTGCCTTGCCATCACCCTGAACTCTTCACGTTCTAGGTGAGGTGGGTGTCCTGCAGTCCCAGCAGCTCAGGCCTTGGACCAGACTCCCCAAACCTGGTGGGAATGACCACTGACAGCAGCATCAGTGACACTGGGTCCCTCTCGGCTGCCGCCACCGCGGAGGCAGCGCCGGGATGTGCTGTATATTAAGCGGAGTGGCAGCTGCGATATTGCCAACTAAAACTAAGTACAAAATTTACAGCAGTAAATTCTTCTCTCTTCAGGGTGGTTAATTATCTTAATTACTTTTATTATCTTTTATCTTTTAAGATCCCAAATTGCTTATTTCTGCTTGTGTTGCCAAAGGGGGTTGCATATTTTTTACTGGCACACGCTGTGCAGAGGCTCTGATACGCGTGTCTGCGTGGTACACTTTAAAAGAACTTTGATTTATACAAGACTTCTCCTTGGGATTTTAATTGTACTAAATAGGGAAAACAAAGTTCAGTGAAATATTGACTGACTGAAGAGCTGACAAGTGGCTCTTTCTTTTTTTTTTTTTTTCAAGATGGGGATGAGGCTACTCCTGCTGGGCGAGGAAGGGATTTGGCTTCTCTGGGCCAAATTTTTCCCTCCAGGAAGTTCCTCCGAAGTCGTGGCCCCAGGGAAGTGCCTGGGATGTGATTTCAGCCCATGATTTTATCCCGGGGGAACACAGCCGAGGCATCGCTGGCAGCTGCCTTCGGGAGCTGCCCCAGCTCCTCTCGGAGCGTCCCCTCCAGGCACCTCTCTCCTGCTGCCTCCTCTGCAAATATCCATCCCCAGGGAACTGCTTTCCTCTCCTCTTCCCGCTCCCCTGCCGAAGCAGAAGTCTTTCTTGGCAGGGGGAAGAAATTTTTGGGAAAGGTGCCTCATCCCCTGGGGATCAGCCTCGGTGGAGCGGAGCAGAGAACAGTCCGCACTAAAGGCGGAGGAGGAGGGAGGAAGGAGGAAAGGTTTTCTCCATCCCACAGAGGAGCCTCCTAAACGCTCCCAGGTGCTTTTCGAATGGAATGGCGATTTCCTCCGTGTTTATTTTCAATGCTGTCCCTCCCGGGGAGCCGGGGGAGGGCCAGCCTTGCCCCAGCTCTGCATGCACTGAAGGTCCCTCTCATGGCATTCAGCTGACAGGGAGGGAAAGAGCTTTTCATGTGCAAAACAAAGGGGAGAGGGGGCTTTTCTTTGCTGCCTGCTGAATGCCACACACCCCTGGCCAAGGGGGGCAGCTCGGGGCTCTGAGCGATCACGCGAAAGGCAGAGAGGGAGGGAGAGAAAAGATTCTCCCCTTCTCATGAGAGCACTGTAGCCTGTTGTTGGTGGTTCTGGTTCCCTATCACCCCATCAGAATCGTGGCTGTGATTTCTCTCGGCAGTGTATAACCCCACACCTTACAGGTATTTTTTTCTGTCTTCCTCATCTTTTAATAGCAAACCCAACAGAACTGCTGCAGCCCCGCTTCCTCCCCCATTGCTGCACTGGCTGCCTGCTGTCAGATGAAATTTATGCTGTGGTTTAGGAGTAATTTTTAGTTTGGAAGATTTGTCCTCCTGCCACCTGCTATAAATAACCCTCATGAGGTGGCGGAGCCCTGTCCGTCTGTCCTGGTGACACCATGGCTCTGTGGTGGCCCTGCAATAACCACACACACACTGCCACATCTCTGCAGGGGCTGTTCCTAGGCAAAGCCACCTCTCTGTCCTTCTGGAGAGTGTATTTTCTGTTCCTTACTGACCCTGGAGGGGCACCTGGCATTGTGGTGACCCTCCGGTGGTGAGCCCAGCGCTGCAGCAGCCTGAGCTTCTCTCTTCCTCCGGAGCTCTGTGCTTTGCCAGTGCAGAGGGTTGGTCACTGCAAACCCATCCTGGATTTTGCTGCCTGAGGGGAAGAGGATTCACCGATGCTGAATATCCAAGCCTGCTGCCTGAATTTGCAGGGCTTGAGAGATAGAAGTTCCAGTGTTACCTCTGCATTTTGACAGCTGAAGCGCCTTCCTCGTGTTTGCGACCCCAGAACATCTGAGGGAGTTTCCTTTTCAAAACAAACATCCTGAGAGAGAGGCTGCAGCCACTGCAGGACTCACTCACAGTGCTCCAGCTGCTGCCACAGAGTTTGTCCCCTGTCCCAAGTCTCCTGTCACCACATGGCAAGGGACACACGGCCACCCCCAGCCAGGCTCTGCTGCTCTCAGCGCCCGCAAGTCCGGGCAGGGCGAGCGCTCTCGCCTCCATCTCATTTCATGCAGGAACCAGCAACATCAGGATTTGCTATTTATTTTAAATTGCAAACTTTTCAACTGGAAAGGAACAATGGGGGAAAACCAACGTGCCTGGGTCGACTTCCATGTATAAAAGTATCCCATGTCTTTAAGGCAGTGAATTTTAAAAAGGCACATAATTAGCAGGCTGCTTCCTCGTCTGTATTCTCCTCATCTGCCTGCCCACATAAACATTCGGCACACAGCACTTCCAGACACTTTTTAATAGAATCGCTTAAAACAATTAATTACCAGAGTTTTCATTCAAGCTGCAGTGGAAAAGATACGCCGGCAATAAAAGGCATTTATTCGTTGGTTTCTGGAGGCCTGTTTGTTATTAACATGTAAATTAAATCATCACAGATGTTCCATTTTTAATCTGGGGATGTGAAGTGCAGGGCTAACCACGGCCCAAACAGCCTGATTTTATTACACACACATTCATTAGGAACCAGCAGTATTATTGGATATCATTTTTCTTTGATGCATTTTTTAAACCAATTATCAGTATAATTTGTTCATTTCCCTCCCTATTTGTTTTCCTCTTGCCATTTGTGTCAGGATTCTCCAATCAAGGATGATGCCTTTGGCTCCTTGTGGCCTCCTCCCTCACCGCTGGCCAGTGCCACCAGGGAGCTCGTGCCTGGCTGTGGCCCCAGGGGTCTCTGCTGCTGCTGGACACAGGCAGTGACCAGTCTGGTGCCAGGAGAGGTGGTTTGAGAATGGAGAAGCTCTAGGGACACACAATGCAAGATGCTCCTGGAGGGTCCTGGTCCAGCAGAATCCAGAGGGACAAGAGAAGGGGCGGATCTGGGGTGGGACAGCGATGACGATAATGATGGACAGCTGGGCAGGGGTGTCCCTGCTTCTGTGGATGTGTGAAAGAGGAAGGCTTTCTCTTCCTCCTGCAGTGCCAGCCTCTGGCTGCCGAGTGCCACCTTGGGGTGCTCTCCAGGGCTCTCCAGGACAACAGCAGTCAGTGGAGGATGGTCACCCATCGCCCCCAGAGGGGAGCAGGGTGGCTCCAACAGCTCTGTGCCAGCTGCCTGATCTGCCCCCAGGCACTGACTGCAGCCCTGTCCCCGGCTGCAGGAGAGCCTTGGGAGCCCCAGGAGGAATTCTTGATGTGGAATCGATTCTGATTGCAGTCAGCGCTGCATTGCTGCAACGAGCCCAGGAACAGTTCTGGTCTAAAAGCAGCATTCAGCTTAATGAGAAATAAATTGTTCTGGCTCCTGAGGTGCTGTGGGACTCACTGGGATGGGTGGGGAGGCCCAGGTTGTGGCTGCCCCATCCCTGGAAGTGTCCAAGGCCAGGTTGGACAGGGCTTGGAGCAACCTGGGATAGTGGAAGGTGTCCCTGCCCATGGCAGGAGGTGGGATGGGATGAGCTTTAAGGTCCTTCCAACCCAAACCAATCTGGGATTCTGTGATTCTATGGTGGGCACTGGAGCCAAAGGGGCAGCACAACAGAGAGAGTGCTGGGGTGAGGGACATCATCACCCATCCGACTCTTTAACCAAAGCTGGAATTACACATTTTAGTCTATTGGCAATTTTGCTTTGATTTTTTGGTTACTTTATTCTGCAGACAAAACTCCCACCAAGTCTACACTTGGAACAAGTGTCATTTCACTCCGAGGGATTTGCCAGAGTGGCAGGAAAGGGTCTGGCCAGCCTGAGATCATCGAGTCCAGCAGAACAGCAGTGGGATCCATCAAGGCCACTGGAAATCCAGCCTGTGGTGATACAAACAGGGAGGTATTGGAAAATCTTCTTCATCTGAGAAAAAAACAAGCTTTTTGAGACTGCAGAACACATAAATGTTTAATTTTCAGCTGGAGTAATTTTCTAAAGTGAAAAGGCAGTTTTTGAGCCCAAGGAAGCATCTCATGCTGGAACGCTGCTCCTGTGAACATGAGTGTTTGTCTGAAAAACAGGGAAATTACTGCTGGGATCAACTTCACAACGATTCTTTAAGAAACCACCAGAAGGCAGGTAAAACCAGGCAAGGAAACCAGAGTATCTCCACTAATGAAAATAATAGTTTTCAGCCTGAATTTTTGTGAGTGTCCCATCAACCTCATCCTCACCTGTACATGCACCTGCAAGGGTCCAGCTCTGCCCATCCCATCCCATCCTGTCCTGTCCTGTCCTGTCCCATCCTAGCACTTCCCCATGGCCCCAGGAGTTGTCCCCCATGGAGGATGCAGCCTACATGGCCATTCTCCTTGGGAATCACCAGGGTGGCTGAGGCTGCCTGGTTCCACTGCCACCCTGTGTCCTTGCTGTGACAATTGTCACAGAGGAGGGGGACAGAGGGAGTCTTGCAATGACCAAAAACTCCTGGAAATGCTTTCATGCTAAAAATCCCGTATTTGACAGAAGTGTGAGATACCTTGAGGCCTTCTATTGATTACCTGGGAGCAGGAGAGCACGGGCGCTTTGAGCTGTCACAGTTCCAGGCGTTTCTGAAAACGATAGAAGACTGGAACAAAAACACCACTAAGGCTCCTGACACAGCGTGTTAAGCAATAAAACATGTTTAATTGTGTTGTCTTAAGGCTATAACCATTTCCTGGCTGAAGGTCACTCACTACCCATACTGCCAGTGGGAGAAAGGCTCTGACAGGTAGGAATCCAAATAGGAAGCAGATATCTGGGAGATTACGTGTGAACAACACTGAAATGCCAATGCCAGGGTAGTTAAAATGAGCAGGACAAGCAGCAGGACATCTCCTGGCTGGCAGATCTGTCCAGGGATCTTACAGACACAGCCTGGGGCTTCAGTCAAGGACGCTCTGGGGCATCTTGGCACTACGTGGCATCATCAGTGTGTGTCTGCTGGCTGCAACAGGACCCACCTTCAGCCACCATTGTCCCCCATCTGTGGGGGATTGGGCAAGAACCTGGTGGGAGCTCATCTCCTCACAAAGGCCCTCCTGTCCTGCTCCAGGGATTGACATCCAGATGTGCTCTGATCCCTGCACATCTGCTCTGACATCTGTGGGTCGTGTCACACAGGTCTGCCCAGCTCTCCAGGGATCGCCTGGGGTCATGTTGGGAAGGATGGAGTGATTTTATTTTCCTTGGTTAGAGGCATCATAACCATAAAATGTGAATTTGGGAAGAAAATCCCAGGCATTCCTGACCCCAGATACTGCCTGGTTTCCCTGTTCTTGGAGATCCACACACTTTGTCCTCCTCTTGGTCAGTCTTGGTAACTTCTGTATGAGAGGGGCTGAGAGCACAGGAAAGGTTTGAGGTGTCTTGTGTTTAATGAGAAACAAAAAAGATTAGATTGTAGCAAGGTATTTAATTATTAGGATATTGCTGCTCTGGCTGCATCCTTTGCCTCTCCATGGGGGAAGTGCCAAATTACATGTCACCTCAGAGGGCATATTTTCTGTAGTTTTCAGAGCTCCTACAATGGCAGCTCATGAATATTTACTGAGCTGCTCAGATATGCAGCGGTGGGAACAAATAAAAAAACCCTTGTATTTGCATCTCCCACAGACACTAACAAACCATGTGGCTCTGGTAGGGAGAAGATGGGAGATTGCTGTTGCCTTTCCAGAGGGATAGAGGAAACAGCTTCTTGTATAATGAGATTGACTTTTAAATTGAAAGTGGTGCTGGTTGTGCTGCAGTTCATACTTCCATGCTGTGCGTTTGCTCCCTAGGCTCTAACATTAAGACATCTTATGTACAAGCTGGGAGGATTCAATTAGAGTTTCAGTTATTAATCAATCAATTAAGCCACAATCTTTAGAATATACATTTTCACTCTTAAAGAGGGGAGGTGCTTGGCATGCTGAACTTTAGGGACCCCTCTCCACCTGGACACACAGGCAGGTGTCTGTGCAGAGCTCCCGGCACCGGCGCGGTACCAGCGCCGTGCCGGGCTGGTTTGGCACCGTGCTGGGCAGGAAGAGCAGCAGGGCCTGGGCAGGGACGGTGAGACCTGGCACTCAGATTGAACGCCAGGAAATGCCAGCTCAGCTGGCACAGAGTCCTTCGAGAAACATTCAGCTACACTTGCTTTATTGCCAAACTCGAGCTGCTCTGCCTAGACCCGGCACATGGATGGAAGGGACAGACAGCTCGGCTGTGCAGTTGGTCTCTCACTGCTGCTCTGACAGTGGCTTCATGCTCCTGCTGGAGGAGATCCTGAATCCTTTCTTGCCTGGAAAAATCTATGTATGAGCCGAAAGACTCAGAAGAGAAAGACTCAAAATTGGCTGTCCCATCCAGCTGTTGTCTCGTCTCAGACTCTCTCCCTCTCCCCTCGCTATCTCCTGCTCTGCCCTGGGTGACGAAGAGAAGGATGTGATGCTACAAACCCTGCACTTGATCTGGTTCTCCCAAATCTCTTGCATTTTCCTGCTGTAAGAAGGAGCTGAAGGCAACGTTTCCAGGTGCTGTGAGTGGATAAACGGAGAGGCGGCTTGTTCTTGATTTTTGTAGTGTGTTTGAAAGGCTGCAGCTTTGTTGGGGTGAGATTCACACGCACCTGGGGCCATGAAGAACATCCCTCTCATGCTGGTATTTCTTCATTAGTGCCACCTGCCCCGTCCTTGCTGGACAAGTCCATATTCATGGGCTGCTCAGTGAAGGGAGGAGAGCAGCATTCAGAGAAGGAAAGATTCCCTGTGTCCTAGTGCTTGGGATATTTAATCAGACCTGTCGCCAGAAGTCCAGGGGAAGGGTTTAAAGAAAAAGAGCTCTGTGGTTTCGAGCTGAAGTTTGAACACTCTAAGAGAAGTAAACGTGCAAGTGCTGTCTATAGGCAGGGAAAAAAGCCAAGGGAGGATTAAATGGCAATGTTACCTTTACTCTTGTCAAATACCTAAGTAGAAACATTGGTTAATGCCCTTAAAAAAGGCCCATTACCACAGGGCAGGGAGTCAAAGAGCCTGGCTGCCCTAATACTCAGTTATCTCGTTCCTGGATAATGGAATGACCCCTCGCCTGCCCAAGCTGTACTACGATATAATAGCATGAGCCGTGTGAATAAAGAGGTTATTTTTGGAATCCAATTGAAGCAGTGCCGGAGCTGGTGTGACAGGGGAAGGATTGAACAAGATGCAATGTTCTAAGGGAAGGGAAAAAAAATTGGATTTTGGGGAAGGTGGCACTGGCAGTGAACCGTGCAAAGAGAGGCACTGTGGCGCTGCTGGAGCACGGTGCCACGGGACAGGTTGAAGGGATGCTGGGGCTGAAGACTGACCCAAAACAGAGCAGGGGAGGGGGGTTGAGCCCCCAAAGGAGCAGGGGAGGCAGAATTCCCCCAAAATGCTGAGCAGTGTGTGTCTGTGGCAGCCCTGGGCAGGGGTGGCCACCGGTGCCAGCCAGGAGCCAGTGGATGGGGATGGGCCATTGCCAACAGCCCCGTCCATGCCAGTGCCTGGTCCTGGCTCTGCCCCACAGCCTGCAGACCCTGCAGCTTTCTTCATGCTCCTCAAGCACATATATGAAGGTAAACCACAAAATAGTGTCAGTTCTGGTGCGCAGTATCCAATGCATGGAGTTGCAGCTCATCCAGCAGTGAGAGACAAGAGCACAAGAGATTCAGCATAAACAGAGATGAAAATGAATATTAATTTACAAAGCAGCACAAAGACAATGGGATCCAAGGAGATTGATATCACAAACTCCCCTTACTCAATCAGATTAGGGTCTCATCTTCCCCAAACACCAACTGCTAATCTAGATTTGAAAGACAAATCCTCTTGCAGAAGGGCTTTGCCTTTATTTTGTCCCTCTGATGCATGTACTTAAGATTTCACTACAATTTTGGGGAAGCTGGGAGGAGGAAACCTTCCCAAGTTGCATTTAACCATTATGATGCTGAAGTGTCATTGAGCAGAGGTAGGGTTTGCAGAGCACAGGCTGCCCTGTGCCTGTGGCAGCAGAAAACATGACATTCCTGAGAGCTTGGCAACTCTGGAGAAGAATTTGTAGCAGCAGATACCAGGCTGAAGGGAAGCTGAGGTGTGTGAAGGGAGTGTCCCTCTCCTCTGGCAGCTCAGGTACTCCATAATTGATGCTGAACGGGAGGAAATGAAACCAGGAATGCTTTCTGAGAGGTTAGGGCTGGTGGCTGAGGCCACAGACAAGTTAAGGCACAGTTTAGCCAGGGACAAGAAGGCAAAAGCCATTTGAGATTATTTTCGTTGCCCCTCTTTGGGCCACTTGGGATGCACTGGGATTTGCCTCCCACCACGAGGATTTGCTCCTGGACAGTAGCTGGATCCAGCTGTTCCACCTCCGGGCAGAGATGGTACCTGTCAAGGTTAAAAAAAAAACATCAGGAGGTTTTCCTTATGGCTCTTTATAGGACCAAAGCCAGGTCACCTTGTGTCCCCAGCAAAGCCAGGTGGGTGACAGTGTCAGCAGCTTGGCCTCCCACCAAGGGCACAAGGAAGCCCTCTGGAAAGGCGATTTCCATGTGAAATGTCCAGGTGGATCCCGAGCTGTGGCCAAGGGACCTGAACCCCACACTGGGAAGGCCAGCCCAGTCCCAGGAATGCTCCTTCCCCAGTGGTGTTTGTGGTTTCATCCCACAGGCACCCGGCTCCTCTCCCTGGTGCCGCTGGGGGATGCGCACAACTTGAAAGGAGCTGTAATTAC
>VZTX01010699.1:0-102500 GCA_013400915.1 Pardalotus punctatus | reverse complement strand
TTGGAACATGTGATTTTTATATTTCCCACTGGTATGTCGGAGCTGGGGCTGGCCTATGGCAATGTCTGGTCCCCAGGGACCCCCTAAGCTCTGGGGTCCCCATCAGAGTCACCACACATCCAGCTGATCTCTGAGTGTCCTAGTTTGGGCCAGGAAAAGGCTTTTTTGGGAAAGAAGCACTGCACCCAGGGGCAGTGTAGATTGTCCTTGGTGTTCAGGTCCCCTCAGTGCCACTGTCTCGCTGTCCCCCGGGCCAGTGGCTGTGTGTGGACACCTGCAGGTGTCCCTTACTGCAGGAGGCTTCTCCCGAGCCCCACCACACCGGCACAGCCCATCGTTTGCTGAGTGGGAGAGACCTGCAGAGGGGCCACCCTGAGCCTCCCTGGGGCCACAGGAGTAGGGGTGGGTGCCAGTACCCAGGGTGCTGCTGGCTCTGACTCCTCAGAGATGCAGCCAAGACGCTCCGGCCGTGCAGATTTATTTCCTGGCTTTTAGCCAGCCTAGGAATGAAAATACTCTAGAGGGTGAAAGGCTCATAGTCAAGAGCTCTTCACCTCTTCCCTGAAAGGACTTCTCATCCTCATTCACTCAGGGGTTTATTACCACTCCACTGCCTGAGAATAACTGTTTGCAAAGACAGAGCTTGGGAAAAAAAAAGCCGCCCAGGTGCCGGAGTGCTCAGACCTGTCAGTGCTGAATTCAAAGCAGAGTCAGTTTGGGTCTCTTCTTCCTTCTTTCATTTGAATCTGGAGGAGCAGGCGGTGGCTGTGGTGGATGGTCGGCCACCAAAGAGGCTTTACCTTTAATGTATATACAAAGGTGATGACACCCTGCCCAAGAAAAACCCAGAAGTGGGATCCCACTGTTGAAACAGCCCTGTGGGAACTGCTAACTACAACACCCAGTCTTTCTTAATAAGCCGTAGGTGAGGAGGAGGAAGGCAGCAGCCATATTCCCACCACCTCCTCCCATCACCCTGCCCAATCATCGCAGGGTGATGGCACTGGACCATTTAGCCACATTTGTCCTGGAGTTTTCCCCCAGGTCTTGAAATGCAGGGACAGCTCAGCAGAAAACAGGACCCATGGGATGGCAGTGGGGACACTGGCAGCGGGGACACGGTGTTGGGCACACTGGCAGCACCGGCCCCGATGGCAGGAGAGGCAGGGCAGGCTGTGCAGGGTGGCCAGCGTGGGAGCAGGGCTGGCATGGGAGCAGGGCTGTGCCCGCCGGCGCGGGAGCTGCGTCTGCCACCCAGGCTGAGGCTCCCGCGCTGCCACCCGGCTCTGCAGCCCCGCGCAGGCTGCCTGCACCGCACCGAAACAGGCAGCTAGAAAGTAAACAGTGTCTGAAACCTATTCTCATTAGGCTAATTTACGAATAAATTACCATATTCAATGGCCTTATTTTTACTGCTCGTTAACAGGCCCATGATAGGATGATAATTATGGGATTTTAAGTGGCTAATGGCAGCTGGGGCGTCAAAAGCAGTTTTTACGAATCTGTTTATGGCAGGGAAGGTGACAGGAGGGTGGGACACTGAGATGTTGGAATCGCATGTCAGGGAAAAAAAAGCTTTAATTGTTGAGTATTTATTAGAGAGGAGGGAAGACTGTAATTTAAAAATGAAACTCTGAAAAACAAAAAGGAAATTAATTAGTCTCCCAGCGCTCTGGTGGCTACTGCTTAAGGAGGACCTTTCTGGTCGGCAGGCGGCCTTCGAGGGTCCCCAGGGGCACTGCACAGTGCGGCCGTCCCGTGTCACCAGGCGCTGTCCTCTCCACACGTGGTGCAGGAGCAGTCCCTGATGCTGCCAGGACAAAAAGGGCTCTGGTGCAGCAGCAGCAGCAGCCGGGTGTGAAGGGTTTGAGGCCGCGGTGCCCAGCCCGGTGCTCCCGCCAGCAGCGGCAGGATCCCGGCTGTGCCGCGCGGGGCTGGGTCACTGTCCCCGCTGCCAGCAGGGCTGCCGCGCATCTCCCTCCAACCATCTCCTTCTCTCTCCGTCCCCGTTTCCCAGTAGCCGGTGTTTTTCCCTATGTTTAGCCTGGCTGCTCATCATCTCCCATCTCCACCGATTCATCTTGATCTTTCAGTTTAGTATGCAGCGCTCGGAAAACAAACACGTACCAGACTGACAGTGGGAATAAATATCGTGGAGATGTTGATTAGCATTTGATCCCAGCTGGGCCTCTGGAAGCTGCAGCACTGGAATGCCTTGGCAGTTTTTTAATGCTGAATAATTTGATTAGATCAGTGGCTGAGCCTGCTGCTCGCGGTGAGATAAACCCTCCCCACCCGCCGCCCCCCGCACGCCGCTCCCTCCCTGGCTGGCTTTGCTTTCTTTTATGGGGCCTTAAATACGTCGTTTAATCAACTCTACAATTTCAATTTAGCACAGTTGTTGACTCGCATGGATGATAAGGTTCTGGAGACCCCACAGATTGCTGCCTGCTCTAACAGTGCCGTTCTCCACGGCCTCCTGGCTTTGCTGCCTGGCCCAGCCCGCGGCTGCCGGAGGGGCTGTTCCCTGAGCCGGGCTGTCACTCAGCCACGGGGACATCTCCGCTGTGTGATCACCGACGGCGACATGTCCCCTCCACATGGTGACATGAGAGCAACCGATGGTTTGTGTTCAAAAACACGGTAATAACACTTTTTTTTTTTGGTTCTTTTCAAACACTGAAAGAAGACACCGAGGGGGCAGGGGACGGGGACCCTGTGATTACCGCAGACCTCAGCAAATCCTAATTAAATACGGATTTCTGAAATTTCCTCCTCTCTCCCTTAAAGAGAAAAGAGTGGGGCACACTCCTACTCTATCTAAACCACTTCTACTTTTAATCTAATTTAAATAACACTCCTGGCATTCCTTTCCAGGAGGAGAATAATCAGCTCAGTGAGTGGCCAGAGAGAGTGGAGTGAACAGCCCTGACTCTTCCACCACCACTTTTCCCAAAACATCCTGCTGATACCTATTTCCAAAGTGTATTTTAAGCATCTCCTTACCGACAGAATATCATTTAAAAGCAGTGGAGCTTCCCGTGAACCACCAAGGCTCCTGACTTAAATTTCTCCCCCTACATCAAAACCGGGAAAATCCTGAATAACAAACCCAGCCTTTTCTATCAGAAAGGAATAATTTTATCTGCAAAAGCAAAACTGTGTATTTTCAGCCACTGACCCAATCCTGGGTAAACAAACAGGCAGAGACTCCCTGTGTTTGCTGACACTCATTAGCATTCCCGGCGGGTGTGAGGGTGATACTATCTGACAACCACCAGCTCAAACTTTCTCCCTTCGCTTTAGTCGCTTGTGATTCTCACGCACAATAAACAAACCGGCTCCTGCTGCTGCCTCTCCGCTCCTGCACCGCTCCCATAGCCCTCCCGCACCTTCCCTGACCTCCTGCACCTGCAGGACAGCCCCAGCACACCTCCTGCAGCCCCTCTGCGCCTCCCACACCCCTCCTGCACCTGCGGGACAGCTCTGCAGAACCCGGGAGCACTGCAGGACTTGCCCCTGTCGAGGGGAAGGATACCGCCCTCCAGTGCACGGACACCTTGTCGAGGTGACAGTCACTGAAGTGGGGTGGGCAGCGGGTGCTGGAAGTGCTGCTGTCACCCCTTGGAGCTGGGACAGCCCAGGGGAGCAGGACACCAACACCTCTGGGGATGTGGTGATATTTTAGGGCAACAGGTACGGTCTGGAGCCCACTGAAACCAATGGGAGCCACAAGCAAGACACATCAAATGAGAAGGTTTGATTTATGTTGAGCATTAGATCCATCTCCAACTGGTAAAAGAACATGTTAAGAGCATAAAAACAGCCGTAGTGGCTCATCTATGGGAGAGAGCAATGGTGAACACCCACTGGAGAGCACAAGCACAGAGCAAGCGAACAATGATACTTCATCAAACACTCTATTAACCTCCAGCAATTTATGGCTCAAGATCCTTCAAAGCCAGAAATAATGTCTGCGTACCGATATATGATGGATTTTCCTGACATTAATTTGTCAGGTAAATTTTTGAACCCGTGTAAATTGTATCTTGCACAGTCTTGGTGAAAGATCTCTCCTGTTTAACCACACACTTGAGAACAGCCTCCTTCCTGCTGGGTTCAACCTCTGCCAGCCCCCTCACACCCCTTGAACCGGCAGCTAATCCTTGTTCACTGTCCTGAGTTTACAGATTTCTGTTGTGTCCCTTCTCAGGCTGAAAAGCCTCACTCCAGGGAATCCTGACTTTATCCTCACTCATCCCTGGGCCCCTCTCTGGACCTTCCTCACATCTATTGCTGATTTTGTGTCATTGATTGGAACAGAACAATGCAGGGTTCAGGGTAAGGCTGCCACACAGATGTCGACAGCACCACCATTCTGTTTCTTCAATTCCTGCTTTCCCCCTAATAATTCCCAATATTTGGTCGGGAACTACTGGATGCAGAATTAGTGTTTCCATAGAGTTATTTATTGCAGCCTTCAATTTTCACTCCTGGATGCTGGCCCTCAGTACAGAGTCCTCTGTGCCCACGAAGATGAGATTTCCAGTTCTACAACCCTCCCAGATTTCAAGATTTTACATTTTTCTGCCTTGAATTTCATCTGCCCTGCCCAGCCCTTCAACACCACAGCAGCTTGTCCCCCATTAGTTCCAGTTCTCCAGATGGTGGATAGTCCCACATGTGTCTGATGCAGGCTCTGGAGCCATGGACAGCAGCTCCACCATCTCTTCCCTGTAACTCTTCATAAAAACTGGTTGCATTAATCACCTTCCAGACTTCTCGTACCAAGAGGAGGTCCCACCCCTGGAAGTGCTCAAGGCCAGGTTGGATGGGGCTTGGAGCAATTTGGTCTAGTGGAAGGTGTCCCTGTCCATGACAAGGCATGGAATTAGATGAGCTTTACAGTCCCTTCCCACCCAAACTAGCCTGGGATGCAATGATTGAAAATGAAAGAATATATAACATCAGAATTAGACTACTTATATTGCAGTTGAGCTCCTGGGAAAATACTCCCCATTCCCAGTTCTTCATAACTGTTCAGGTGATTTGGTTGCCTTAAAACTCTGACTTCAACACTTCACCTTGAACAGGTACAGCCACAAGCCCATGGCTCTGAGCTTGCTGTGCTTGGGCGGCTGTGCCTGCTCCGCAGGGCAGGGCCTGTGGGAGCAGGGGGCTGAGAGAGTTATGGGCATCAAAAACTGCAAAATGCCACAGACACGGATGCAGGAGCCAAGTTTTTGGTGTCAAAAAAGTGACATTTCCAACAAAAACCAAGGTTGTTGCCATGTTCAGGATGCACAAACAACTGCATCCCTACATCGGCCTCTCTGGTTGTTGTGTACCTTCTGCACAAGGTGTTTTGCATAGAATTAAGAACAGGATTTGTTTCTTCAAACTTTTGCAATTTTAACATCTGCTTGTTTTGGTAAATCTGACAGGGACTCTCTTTTGTCTCTTTTATTTTATTTTAATTTTTTTTAACCGAAATTCTATGAAAAGTGTTTTTAAAAGTGCTAACTGACAAGCCTACACAGGCTGCCTCCACTCAGGGAGCACTCTGCACAGTTGTTAACTTGTTAGACAGGAGCTAGATTACAATCATAAATAAATGATTTGCTGTCTCCTTACATTCAGACATGTAGCTTTTAAAGTGTAGCTGTCATCCCTGAATCAGATTTAGTCAAATGCTGTGTAACTGCAAAATTATCCTATCCTTACCTTTTTTTATTCTCCATATAATGGACAGTTAAATTGGATTTTCAAATTTGAAGTGCATATGTTTTTCAAATCCCCACAGGGTTGCAATTTTTTCATTTCTAAAGCAACTCACTAATGTTTATCATTACCACACAGAAATATTACAATTCTTAAGGGGCACCTTATAAAATAAGTACAGGAGAAATATGCTTTATCGTCTCAAAATGAAACCAATTTCTCAGCTGATTTGCAATTTATTTACATGTTAGCATTTGATTTTCTGCTGATTTATAGCCCCACATGCCTGTGTCTTTACTGCTTTCTAAATAAACACCGTGAGGCTGAGGAAGCCAATACGGAATTACAGAGCTTTGTTCCAGCTTCTCTCTATTAATGAGTTAAATCTTTTACCAATAGTGCCTGGTCTCCCTGAGCACTGAGTGCAAGGAGAAGTCATGCATGGTATTTTATAAGGCTGGAGTTCTGGTATGCTATAAATAATCAGGAGGTGTGGAGAATCCAAGGGGAAAATAGAGATCTCAGGAAAAGCACAAGTGAAAAATGTGGTCTCGCAATTATTCTTTTTTTCTAAGCTATAAATTTGGAGATGCAGCCACAGCTCGCAGAAACTGGTGCTGGGGACATTTTATTTTATGCAGCCAGTTAGGACCTTCCTTTCATGGCAGCTTTCTGGGGTACCTGCTGCACACCTGGGCCCCTGCATCGGACATATTCACACCGCATCCATGAGCTCTACAGGTAATGCCAGCCCATGCTGAGGATTGTTTCCAAGTAAGTTTTTTAATGGCAGGTAAAATATTCATCAACATGTAAAATAATACTCTCAGCCTTAACTAACGTGGTAGTAAAAATAACCCCTGGCAAAGACCTCACTCTTCCAAGGTTCTGTTCATCAATAAACAACGCCTTCGGAAGGGCCCAGTGCGGAGAGGGGTGATTCGGAGGGAGGGGGCTGAGATTCAGATGTGCATCAGTCTGGGGGAAATGCGCCTTTTCCACTCCTTGAGATGCATGTGCAAATTCTATGGATAATTAATGCAACAGTTCCTTCAGCAGCATCAAAAGACCCACTGTTTAATTCAACATCCTACACGCGCAGTGTGACAGCAGCAAGGAGCGTTATCCCTGGCAGTGAGTGACAGAGGGCATCAAGCATTCCTCTGGAATGCTCTTGCATCTCGCCCGAGTGGCACCTCAGGTGTGGCTGAGCTGCATTAATGACAGGAGGTGCTGCCAGCCCATGCCAGGCATGCTCCCATCGGGAATGCCAGCCCCCCCATCCCTGCAGCTGAAGGACTCGCTCTGCCACCACTGCCATGGTCACCAGGACATCTCAGAGGAGCTGGGAAGGGATCTGGCCACTGCAGGCACCTGCAGGGAGGTCATGGAGCTGACATTCAAAAGCCAGTACCAGCCTGGGCTCTGTGCTGCTGAGCTGGGGCCACCTGAGCAGCCCTTCTGGTGCCTTTCTCCTGCCAGGACCACGCGCCCCATGGGTTTTCCAGCCAGTTGACACACTGGCCCTGTGTCAGGCACTGGAGCTCAAGTGTGAAAAAGGCAGAGCAGGTCACAGCTAAGTTTCTTCGGAGAAGTCACAGTGGTTTTGACATGGTTATGGACCGACTGCTCCAGTGCTACCGTGGGATGAGCTGGTGCCCGATGCTCTCTGGCCTTGGAGCCTGCCCAGCCTCTGCCCGGGGGCACACACACAGTGATTTGGCAAGCTCCAAATCCTGCATCTCAGCAATTCAATTCCAAAGCGTCAGGAAGGGCCTGGCCGAGGAGGAGCCGGGTCTGTGATCCTTCTCCATCCCTCTCCTGGGGGCACTGGGTGCTCCCCTCAGGCAGGGAACCAGCTGAGGGAGCCACAGCAAGGCAGCAGCGAGGCCACTTTGTGCCTGTGAGCATTTGTGCTTGCTTAATGGTGGGGGTTTGTTTTTTCCTGTTGTCATTGATCATAATTGTTACTCCATCGATTGACACACAGGCTTCTCGGCAGAATAACAAGGAATGCTCCGTGCCAAATTATTCGCTCTCCACCGGCTCAATCTCACATCCTCCTGCAATCAAACCACAACCGCAGCCGCAGCCGCAGCTGGAAAACAAAGGTCCTGCAATTCCGAGTGGAGCTGTGGAGAGCTGGGCAAGGAGCGGTGGAACATCAGGCTCCCAGTGCTCCCACCGCCTGTCAGTGACGGGTGTGTGACAGCAGTAACAACACCGCCAGCAACGCCGGCCCCGCCGTCTGTGCAGCTCCAGCCACAGGGAGATACAGGAGGGAAAATGGATGGTATTGACTGGAATGGGCTGAGCATCCAAACCCAACCGAGAGCAAGGCAGAAAACTCTCTCACCATTAGAATGTGGGTTTTGGAGCCTAGGGTCTGTCCTGTGACCGTACATTAAAAATAACCCACCTCAGTTTGGACTGGTTTAAGGTCACAGGGCTCCATGGAGGTCAGGAGCCAGCACTGCACCTCTTGCCTTGCCAGAGATCACTGGGGTGGGATGGGCTTTGGCTCAGTGCCATCAGCGAGTGGCTTCCCTAATCCTGCCCCAGGAGCATGGAAAGTGTCACCTGGGGATGAGCACACACTAGAGAAGCATCAGCAAAAGTACACTCCTCCTCCGGCAGGAAAGTTTCCTTTGCTGAAAATCACAGCTCCCCCATTTAATTCTCATGAATATTCATCCATGCGGGGATCTCATTCAGAGGGAGACCGAGAAGAACTGGTGGGTGCTTATGCAAAAATACAGACACTTGACACCAAAGATGCTTGTTTAGTTGATGTGAAATCTCTCCAGTTTTCTTTTCCCAGTACATACATGGGCTCGGTGGGATGAAATACATTATCCAGAGAATCATTCATCAAAGACCTGGAACGATGCAGAGCGCATGTGATGGATAAGGAAAATGGCCACCTCGGCAGTAGTTTAAGGACAGCCAGAAAGATGTTTGAAGAGCAAAAACCTTCCCATGGATTTGTGCTGGAAGAAGGGTTCAATAGGGGACTGTATATACCATGGAGTGCCGATCAAACAGTCATCTGTGTAAATCTGTGGCACAATCTCAGAGGGGGCTGGGGCATGGCAGGGGCTGGGCTGGGCAGGATTAGTCAGGAGCTAGAAAGGGATTAAGAAAACCTGACATGAAAATGCTTCACTTTGTGTGCATTTTTATAGTGTGAGACTATATACGGAGAGCTGTTATCCCCCAGACTGCCAAGAAGGAGCAGGGAAAAACAATGAAATGTATTTTGGGGGAAAAAAGGGACTTGGAAGGAGACATCCTCCCAGTGTGGGAAGAGCATTGCTGAACAGCCTCTCTGACCTTTGGCGGGCTGGACAGGCATCATTTGCAGGCACTCCTGATAAGCCTTCCCAGCCTTTCCTTGTTTTCTTTCCCGTCGTTTTGACTTGCCGCCGTTGTCGGAGCCATCTCCCCATCCCTTCCGCAGCACTCCTACCCCGCACCCCTAGCCAGGAGTTGTCCCTCCATCCCGCTCCCTGCAGGACCTGCTGCTGCCGGCGGGCTCTCCAGAATTCCCCTTTAAAAAATCAGGGCAGAGAACGGGGGAAGTGGGTCCTCAGTGACTCAAGTGTTGCAGAGCTCCGAAACAAGCCGGGCTAACTAATGGCTTTGCTAAACACTGTAGTGGCTGGCGGTGATCTCCGTGGCCATTCCCTGGGCGAGAGGGTTGAAATCTGCTGGCGAATCCCGACATTTTTGGAGCCATGGTGGGCCACATGCTCAGAGACGCTCTCGCCTCCCTGTTCTGCTCGGCTGCAGCTTCGCCGTGATGTAGCAGATTGTTCGGAGGGATCCATGTCAGGATATTTTAGGGAAGTCAGTGCTAGCATTGCTGTGAATACGGAATCTCTGCGCATCGCACAAATCCCTTCGCTGCTCGGAACGAACCTGGCAGTGCGGAGCTCTCTGAGGGCTGCTGCAGGCGAAGACGGAGGGGCTGTCGTGGAGGCAGATGGACCCTCGCCGCTCTGCGGGGATGGAGCCTGTCTGTGCAGCAGCGCTCACTGTCGTCGCAACGAGAGCCTGAAGGGTCCCAGCAGGACCCAGATCCCGCAGGATGTGGGGCACCCTTCCCTGGCACCGTGGGCAGGGCGCTGCTGACAGCGGGCACTTGCACCCGTGGGCACCGGCGCCGCGGCTGCGTCCTCCTCAGCAGCTTTGCAGGCTGTTTGGAGATTGCAGCAGATTGGTCTCATCAGCTCACAAACTGCTTAATTAGTTAAAAATTTACTCCAGATTAACTTGATTCGAGGTCTCCAGTCTGCTGTTTCAGCTGCCCCCTGGTGCCCCCAGCCCCTCCGGAGAGGGGAAGGGGCTGGGGTGGGGGAGCAGCGCCGGGAACACCACCGCGGCTGCAGGATTCCCCCGCTCTCACACTCTGCATTGGAGCTACAGACTCTTTCAGCAAAGCCAATTTCAGTCAACCCGGTTTCTCTAAAACACATCGACTTCAGTAGTGTTTTGTACAAAGGGAGGGGAAAAAAATCCTAAATATTTTCCTTGGGATAAACTCCCGTGTTAGAGCCACGTCCCTTTCATGCTGTTGCACATGGGCTGATATTTAAGGCAGGGACTTATTGTATAACCCAGTGCCTGTGGGATTAAAAAAAAAATAAAAAAAAAAAACCCAGTCTCCATGGAAATGGAGGCCATATCTTTTGAAAACTGTATCAGAGCTCTCTATCCTCTCCCCTTTATCATTGTATTTTAACCTACCAGCTGCATATTTAAGAGCAGAGCTTGCAAGATGATCTTACCCTTTTTTATTATTTTCCCTTATGTGTTAAGGGAGGGAATACTGACAGGGACAAGTGACAGCTCGCTAATTATTCCCTTACTGCCACTGCTGTTCTTGTTTTGGACGTGTTGCTCATTTTCCTCTGCTCTTCGCACTGAATAATGCATGGGTCCCTATCAGTATTCATGCGGTACCTTCGGGAACTGCCAGCCTAACTAGCTGATAACTGATTCAGTTTGTAACCGGTGCCTTTGGGAGTTGCAAGGAAAAGTAGCCAAGAACAAATTTAACACTTCTTTCTCATTGCCTCAGAACATCAAGGAGAGGTACAGGAGGGCTGCGCATGAAATCCATTCGTCGCCTGGAGCTGTTGGAGGTGCAGAACCGCAGCTCTCGCGTTTAACCCAGCGCCCGCGGCCGCGGGGTCAGCGGGATCCAGATGGGAGCGCCGGGAGGGAGCGGGCCGAGCCGCCGCGATCCCAAAGCAGTTGTTTTCAGCAGATGCCCTCTCTAGGCTTTGCAGGGAGGTGCCAAGAAAAGCCACCCCAGAGCCATCTGTACTTCGGAGCGGGAAATAGTGCGAGCCTGGTGCTGGTGCCGGGAGCGCTGCGGGCTATCGGCTGCTATCGGCGTGGCACGATAACATCGGGGCGGGGACCCTGCCGGGCTGAGCCGGCCCCGCCCGCACCCCCAAAGTGCAAACTGCCAGTGCCGGGACACCAGGCTGACCCCGAGCAACACCGAGCCTGGTCCCTTACAGCAAGGTCTGTCCTGCTCCAAAGCAGCTTCAAGACCCCCCTCTCATCCCAGGGAGAACACAAAGCGAAGGAGGATGGGTAAAAGACATATCCACTCTTGCTCTGTTAAATAGGATTGTGAGAGGGAAGAAAGGGAGAAAGTCTGGCATTTTCCAGTGTGCCAGGTTTGTTAGAGGTTCCTGCTTATGCTGGTGCTGCAGGAAACACATTTCCTGCCTCACAAGCGGGAAGGGATGGCCTCACTCACCGTACGGAGCTGCTCCGCGGGAAGAGCGCTGGTCCCTCCACAGAAGGATGAAAAACTGCTCTGAGCAGTTGGCTGAATATTCTTACTCGAGCTTTTCATCTGACATGTGTCAGATGGTGTGACCTTAACCACCCGTAATGGCATGACCTTAACCGCCATCTTCACAGCTTTGCTCCTCTCCAAGTGCAAATATATATATTTAAAATACTGCCATGGAGGAAGAGATGCGTTGGGTTTGGGGTTGCGTCAAAGTTGTCAGACGTGTCTTCTGCAGGAGCTGAAAGCAGATGGGGAAATGACCTCGTAGGCGTCCATCATGCCTCATGCGAGGGACAGAGGTTCAAGCAGGAAAATTTTAAAGGTCTTTCTTGGAGCTAGGAACTGTTTCCCTAGTTCGAACACAATGAACTTTGTTGATGAAGTTTAGGAATTCTTCTCTCAAATAAAGATGATCTAGACGAGTGCTAGGCAGGAAGTGAGGTTTGTGCACGAGGGACAAAGCTCTTGAATCACAGCCAGACTTGGGAGCAAATTCATCAAGACTCAGCAGAAGAGCCACATCTGGGCTGTGCTCAGACAGGGTGTGGTGGCTTCTTGCTGACCCCTGAGTGCCTCCAGCCACAGGGGCTGCATCCCACGGGACCCCCTTTGGACACGGAGAACAGGCTGGATGGATGTGGTGATCCAGCTCAGAAAGCTCCAGCTCAAACAAAACTTCTGTGTGTTTTATTCCTCTCCACTGTTCCAATTTCAGGCTTTTCTGCACTTCCTCTACTTCCCTGCTCCCAGTACCAGTTGACCAGCTGGCCACAGCAGAAAATCCTGGGTGACCTGTGCCATCAGCCCTTAAAAAATCGTGCAGGAGAGGTGGTCACTGACAGCCAACAATGGGAAAGGGGACAAACCTCTCTCTCCTTAGGGGTTCTGCAGAACTTGGCAGCAGCTGGTATTTAGAACTGCTAAAACCCACGGCTAATTGGGCAAAATCAGTAACATCTTTTAAAAGGTAAAAAGCAAGCTAAATAATGCTGATCTCTTCATCATGCTGCCTATAATTACAAGGGAAAAAAAAAAAGAAAAGGGATGTCAAAGAAAAACTGAACTACAAAATTAAAAATCCCTCGGCAATGACTGCACTTGGATTCCTTGCCCCCAGCCTGCTGGAGAGGTTTGGCTCTGGTGGCAGTGGGCGCATTGTGGGCTTGGCAGCGTCATTCCTGAGCCTGTTCCAGGGAACAATTCTCCCGAACCATAGTAAGCCTTGGAAAGACGTTCACCAGTGTCTGTGGTGCCTCTGGGGAGCCCCTTGGAAGACAAGGAAAAAAGCCTCAAGATACTGTATGTCAGTCTATCTCTCACTATAATTACCTTTATTGATTGGGGACTCATTTACATTTCCATATCTCCAAGTTTCCTGTTAGTGTGCCTGTTTAGATGTGTTCATGGATCAGATTTCAAGAGATTTCATCCCAGGGAAAAAAGCCTTGTTATGCATGAACTCCATGCAAATCTCAAAAGAGAGGTGATGAGGCTTTATGGCAAGGAATAACACCAGAAACCACCGGATGAGCAGAAGGAGAGAAGAGGGAGCGGCCATGGCAGCAGAGCCATTTGTCACGGCCATCAGCACACGGAATGCTCTGCACAGAATTCCTCCCTTTAGTGGTGTCTCAAAATAAAGAGCAGAAATGCACGAGGACACAAAACCACCAAACCAGAAATTCTTCTTTCCTTCAGGTTTTTGACGTGTCCTGAGGGGAGAGCTGCTCTTGGAGACAGGTACAGAGATACCTGCTTAGCTGGGGCTCGGAACCGGCTGAGAATGGCTGCTCTGCCCTGAACATTCTCCCTTCTGATGACAGAAATGCGGCTCATCTTCTCTCTGGCCAGCCCTGCCACGTGTCCTCGCTGGTGGCAGAGCTCACCCAGCCGTGGTGCCCCTTCACCTCACTGCCACCTCAGCCTTGGGTCATCTCCCAAGGGAAGCGGTGTTTTCCCCTTTGCTGGTGGATGCAGAGCGCGGGGAAGAGAAATTCTGCAGTAGCAAAAATACCATTTGATGAGAAAAGGCGAGCAGTGAGAGTGCCTGGAGGGAGGTTTCAGGTTGGCAGTAAGTAGCTGCTAACTGTGATCCCCGAGGAATTTAAATTGGCTTGCACTGCTTCTCATCGGAATGAGAGGGAGAAGTGGGAGAGGGTCTTCTGCATCCCCCCTCCAGTCACAGCACATCTGGGATCAGATGTGGATGTGTACACTGCACTGTTTCCCTGACTGGGGACATCCCAATCACCAGGGCTCGGACCAGTCGATCTCTTGACTCAGTGGTCAGGGCTGCAGGGATCTCTGAAAACAGCCCTCACCTCCCTCTGCAACCCCTTGCAGGCTGCCTGCTCCATCTCACCCCGACTAGACACAGAATCTGCTCCAAAATGGATGTTTTTCACATTAAAGAGCTGCACAAACATTTTATTTCCCATTTGTGGCCCTTTTGCAAACAGCAGAGAATCCACTCTTTCCTCCAGAAGATTTGTGTCTGAGGGAGCTCCCAGGCTGACATAAAGCTGCCCATACTTTCAAGAGGCCTCTCTGGTAAGCTCTTATTTCTTGGAATCCTTCCCAAAACGAGGCAGTATCACTTATGGGAAGCAGCGAACAAGAGTGATGTGAAGCCCTGAGAAACCCTTCCCGTTTCAGCAAAGGCACAAGTGTCACGTCTCTGCAGAAATATCAATTATATTTCCTGTACAGCTAATGAGATAGCAGTTGGCAAACACCACAGGTAAACAGTCAGACAGAGCCTAGCACATAATTTGGGCTTTTGAAATCATATTTTCCTGCTCCTGAGGTGTCCCTGAGCATTGTACCCACTTCTGTGCCCAGGTAAAATCCAGAGTAACCAACAGAGTGAAGTGAAACTGCCGTGAAACGTCACAGAGCTGGGGAAGGGTCTAGAGTGTCATATAAGAAGTGGCTGAAGGAGCAGAGAGGGCTCAGCCTGGAGAAGAGGAGGCTTAAAGGGGACTTCTGGTTCTCCACAACTTCCAGACAAGGAGCGTGCAACCTCTTCTGAGGTTGGAAGAAGCATCATAACAAGAGGAAATGGCCTCGAGTAACTCCTTATCCTACAGGGCTGTCCAGTCCTGGCACAGCTGCCCCAGGCAGTGTGGGGTCACCATCCCTGGGGGGATTTAAGGGACATGTGCATGTGGCACTTGGGGGAATTGGGTCAGTGGTGGCCTTGGCAGTGCTGGGGGAATGGCTGGACTTTATGATCTTGGATGTCTTTTCCAACCCAAACGATTCCATGATTCCGTAAGAGACCATATCTGATTCAGCATTATTATTAATCCCATATGTAGCTTATGAAGGGAGGAAAGGCAGTAATTAAGTGCAGTCATAAGTTAAAAGAATTGACCGTGTGTTTCTTGCTTGCCTGATCTCTGGCAGCGCCTTGTGTTTACTCAGTCATCTGCTGCTGGTTCTGTAACCCTGTGTGCTCCCCTTGTCCCAGCCACAGGCACAGAGGAACTCAGGGGATGCCCTCCAGCTCCCAAAGTTCTTCTCAAAAAAGGGAAGAAACCAACTAAAGAGTAGAAAAGGGGTAAGAAAGTTCAGAAGAGCAAAAGGAATTGGCAAAAAAGTAAAAAACCCCAAAACCAAAGCAAGCAAAAAAAAAAGCCCCAAACCTTGAAGGGCAGCAAGACACAAAGACATAGAGAGCAAATACCTTGGGGAAGATGGTGACACTAGGAATGGCACAGAATGTCATGATCCAGCACTGGGCAGGGCATGGCAGGGAGCCCTCAAGAGCCCCCAGGCTGCCAAGAGAAGACTGAGAGTGAGGTGACCCTTTTGGGAAAGAACATAAATTATGAGTGATGTACAGGGAAGTTGTGAGCCCTAAGGAGAGCATGGACCTCAGTCTGGTTCTACCACAGCCACTTCTCAGGTGTTCCTAGATTTGGTTTCAGGTCTCTGAAATCAGGAGGAGTTATGAGCTCTCTCTGGGTTGTTCCTCTCCCTCAGGCACTCGAGGGATTTGGGGTTGTGTTTTCTTCTGGCCACTCCTCACTAGCTCTGTCACACTGTGGTTCCTTCGGACACTCTCCAGTCCCTCCGGCCTCTCTCCGGTAGCTCTACCACACCACGGTCCCTTCAGCCGCTCTCTGGTCCCTCCAGCTGCTCTCTGGTTGCTCTAGGGCTCTGTGGCACCGCCAGCCCCTCTCTGGTGGCTCTGTCACACCGCAGTCCCTCTGGTGGCTCTGCTTTCCCACCCAGCCTTCCTGCCCCAGCGGTTGTGGCTGCTCCTCCATCCCGAGGATCAGTTTTCAGCCAGCCCCGCGCTTTGCCCTCAGTCAGACTATTTAGTCTGGTTTTGGTGACCCTGTCTGACTGCTCGGGAAGGAGCTCTCAGGTTTCTCTTTTCTCTGCAATCACTACACTTTTTTTTAAACAAATACCTTTGCGCCTCAGTCTCTCAGACAGGCTTAAGGTGGTCCCATTCGCCTTCCTTGTGTGAGGAGACACGCTGGGAGTAGCCCTGGGATTTGCATTCCTTTGCTCTTGTGCTGTGGGAGTGCAGGGTTACCTTCTCTTATAAATCACTGTAGAGTGGCCATTCAGGGCTAATATTTACAAAAATCCCCCTAAAAACCTAAGAATACCCCTGCTTAATATCCAGGCAGGGCTTATCTCTGAGCACAAAAGCAAAGTCACAGCTTTCTTTGCAGTTTTATTTGGAGAAGTGATGATATAATTTTTGATTCAACTAATATGTGCTGAGAAAGCCCCTTGTGCTTTCAATGCAAACCACAAAAGCTCCAAAAATTGCCACAAGCTCTTTTCTTTGTGCTGCTCGCATTGTCCATGGCCGGGCAGGGTCTCACTGGCACCTCTGCATTGTGAGCTGGGGGCTGTCAGGAGGAGGGGCTCCATACGGGATGGAGGGATGGATGGATGGATGGATGGATGGATGGATGGATAGCTGCAGTGCTCACTTTTTCATTCTGGTTTAATTGCCAAACTCCAGTTGAAGGAGATGATTGCTCATCAAGGGCTTTGTGTGTTGCTCTACAATCCAACAGATGCCCAAGGCACGGGGCAGCTCTTTATAAAAACAGGGCTCTGGAATGGGTTAAAAGCATAAAATCCCCCACAAAAACCAAGCAAAGAATAGATTTTAAAAATGAAATGTAAGGGCCTGATGCCACATCATATACAATTTCTGGAGCTGCACACTCCAAGCAGTGAAAGTGCTGATGATGCCAGGGCTGGGGAGGCCCTTGCATCGATTGGGAAAGAAAAGTGAGGCAGGGCCCGGTGCTGGGAGAGCGGGATCCATCCCGATTTATTGGGCTGTTGTGAAGCACAGAACGCTGGATGCAGATCGTTCAGCTGCTGCGTGCTAATGAAGGCTGCATTAATTACCCACTGTGGATTGATTTTCATGATTTGTCTGTCTAGGCCTCTCAAATGGGTCTGAAGGAACCTGGTGCTTGACCTTCACTGCATTCAATGAGAGCAGGGAGATGCCTTGTTCCCCAGGCTTTGGAGGAAAAAAAAACCCAACATTTCTTGGACTTTTCCCAGCCCTAGGAACCTTCCTGGGGGCAGCCCTGGCCCTGAAGGGGTCTTCCTACCACAGGGATGAGGCTGAGGTTGTTTTTATTGCAATGGCTCTTCCACAGTGGAGGGAACAGGGAGACACTTCCCAGCTTGGAGGGGCAAGGATTTTGGGTGGGAGCCCAGGTGCTCATCCCACACCCCAAGTACCCATTGCAGGCCCTGGGTGCCCACCCCACCTCCTGGATGTCCATCCCAAACCCAGGCATTTTCGGGGGACATTAATGGGAGAAATACCAGCAAATTGATTCTAAAAGGCATTCAGAGGGGTCTCTGCACCCCCTTCATTGTGCCGCCCAGAAGCTTTTCAAGTGGAACAGCCTGCAGCTATTACAATAAACACCTCAGCCGCAACCTGGCTCTCATTTGCATATTAGCAGCCTTAATTTTGATGAAATATGCAAATGTATGCAAAATGAAATTCATCTCATAATGACACAAGGCGATTAAACAATTTTTATGCTTAAATATTCTGTTTAATGAAATCAAACAGACCCATGTGTGTGACAAATTTGCCTCAGCATGGAGAAATTAGTGGATATCAAAAAACTACCCCAGAATCCCAAACATGGGCCGCAGTGCGCTGGGCATTGAAATCGCCTCTTCAGCGGGAAAACAATGGGGGTTCCTGATAACCAAAGGAACTGGAAATCACATTACAGAGAAACACTAAAATAAGTTAGTGGCAAGGCACTTTGTTTCCTACACTCCAAAGAAATCCCGTTCTCCGTCCATCTTTTATTTATGTTCCAGATGTTAAATTGAGAAGACACTCTTGTTGGTTATTTGTGGGTATTTTTGTGTTTTAAATAAAAAGATAATCATGTAGCAGCTGTAATCAGCATCCTGGGTGGGTCTGGCACTGCTGGATGGATCGTGTGCCATGGGGCTAGGCATGGCACCAGGGGTACGGGGTGCCCTGGCTCTGCTAGGGGTGCCAGGGTAGTGGGAACCTCGAAGCCCCTCCAGGGAACTGCTGTGGGTCTCCCTGGGTCACTCGTGGCAGATCTGGGGCAGCCCAGAGCACGGGCAGGCTCTGCAGGACTCAGCATCCAACTCATTGGTATCTGTCTCGGTCCCATGGATTGAAACAACAGCGGGGTTGGAATCGATCTTCATTCCAGAAGATCTGTCTTTGCAGACTCATCCCAAATTTTCTGTCTGAAATATTTTTTACCTCTCCCATCCAGACCTCCTGTTTCCTCCCTCTCACTCCCTCATGTCTTGGCTGTTCCAGCTGCGCTCTCTCTCAGCCGTGTTTCTCTTGGTTGTATCTTGCATTTCCCCAGTTCCTCCAAGTTCCATGTCTTTTGCCAATGGGGGTATGTCCAGCTCATCCCAACTTAGCCCAGCAGAGTCTCACCTGTAAACTTTATCCACACTGTGTTTATTGTCCCTTCCAGACATGGGCCCAGGAGCCTTCCAGCGCCACTCCCCCCCATTCTCCCATGGCGCTCATCCCACTGCTCCAGTTCGGCTCCAGCCCTCAAAACTCCGGCTCTGGAGCTGTCACACTCCCATCCAAGGCTTTGTGCATCTGGAAATGCCATTGTGCCTCCTGATTCACAGCGGGGCTTTAACTACTGCTCTCTCCTTCTGGCCTTCCCCTCCCCTCGACAGCGTGTCCCCGACTTCCCCTCCTCTCCTTCTGGGCTGTCATGGTGTAATTGATGATTTTAGGGAGTAGTTGACTCAGGCTGCCTGGTTTTGCTCTGTGAGTTCATTCCTGAGGCCGGTGCCTCGCTGTCGGAGTGTGGGGCCGGAGCTGGGCGCATCCAGCCGGGCTGGGCTGGCTCTGGCTCCACTGGTCCCATGGAAATGCACAGATTCACGGTTTGTCCCAATGGACCAAGGGCATCCCAGGGAGCACATCATGCTGTGCCATGCTGCCACACCAAGCTGTGCTGCACAGAGCCACCTCCCCACCCACCCAACAGCTGGGAGCTGCAAAGGAGATTTAGCCCCTTCAACCCCCCCAGTGAGACCCCGATCCCCTGCAGCCCCACCAAAGGGGTAGGTGGGCTCCGTGCCTCTGCCCCCTCCCTGCTGCCCTGGCCGAGGCTCCTTCTCCCTGCGCCAAAACTGACAGAGGCTGGAGCCCGGAGCTGCAGAGTGGGAGCCCTGCCAGGCCTCATAGCACAGCCGTGATGTAAGAGCAGAGAGTCAGCAAAACCCCCTCCAGGAGCAGAGTTAACCCTCACGGCGGGGAAGTGGTGGGATGGGGTGGATCACTGGAGCCTCTCCTGAATGCTGGTCTCTCACCTCCAGGCACCCACCCTCCTCTGCTGGCACCCTGGGCACTGCTGTCCACATTTTCCATTCCAAGTGCCAGTGCCTGGTCCCTTCCCGGGAGCTCCGTGCCAGGTGGGCATCCCTGGGCTTCCTGCAGTACCTGAGTCCTCCTGACATCCCCCAGTGGGTGCCAGTGCCACTGTCCCGGCTCATGCTCTGCTTGTCCTCTTAATAATCTGATTATTTAAATAATTCTGGAGGCAACAGGTTATGGGCTGAGAAGTTCTTAAATTATCTGAGCAAGTTTATGAACTTTCACATTGTGGAATGGATGTGACATTTCTTCTTCCATAATAAATGTTCATCAGAAATTACTTGATCCAAACAACCTTGTGCTACAAAGCCACTGGGCCATGAAAAACCTTTGACAAAACAATCTCCTTTAAATGCGGCTTTGCTGGAATTAGGGGTGAGTATGATGGGATGTCTCAGTATACTGACCTTGTTACATTCCCATTATTTTGACAATTCACTGAATATTTGTAATATTTCACTCTGGATGAGTATTCTCACACAGTGAGGTACCTGCAAGTGCTGGATTAATTTTTCTGCATGGATCTGGCTTGATCAGGAAGAGATGATGAGCTGTGTGCTTCCCCTTCTGCACTTTCTAAACAGGTCATTTTGGGCTCACAAAAAGGATGTAGGAAGATGTTCTTCATCCAGAGACTATCCAATGTAAATGCACTTCATTTTTTGTGGCTGAGACTTGCACTGTGCTGAGCTCTGCTGGTGCTGGAGCTGCAGCAGCTCCATTCCAGCACCCAGGAAATGCCCTTGCAGGTGGCTGGGAAGCACTGGGAGCACTGGGAATCACTGAGAGCAATCCTTGCCCTGTCTGCCCATGGCTCCTACACTGCGGAGTTTTCTTCAGGGACCAGACAAGCAATGCCTAAATAAATAGTCCAAGTGGATGCAATTCCAAGCTCATATCATGTTACAGTAATCAGAGGATAAAATTGTTTTTCTCTGTGACCTTGTTACAACCGTTTGCGAAGTCTGTGGAGAAAACTGCATGTCTAAATCAATCCTCCCTGTGGAGAGTGTCACTGCTCCTCTCAGAAGGCAATTAAAAAGGAGCTTTAACTGGAGAAGGGGCCAAGGGAGCCTGCGGTGCTGTGGGGACTCTCAGAGAAGTTGGTCCAGGACTTGCACTGGGGGAGATCCCATCCTGAAGGGACCTGGACATGTCAGTGGGAATCATATGGATGGGTGGGGCCAATATCACTGTTAATCGATTTGCTTTTGATAGTGTGAGCTTGAGTTTATTGTAAAACTCCTGGCACAATCGGAGGGCTGTCTGCTATTATCAGTCCAGATAAATATGGGTTAACAACAAATTTTAAACATCTGCTGCGGCTGAAGCCATCTCTGTTAGGATGTTCCCAGCCCAGTGCCTTGTGTGAGTGAGGTGGTGGGAGTGCCAGCTCCGAGGAATGTGTGCAGGGGACATCAGCCACCATCCAGTGGGCCTGACTGGCTCTGCTGGGGCTCTGGCTCCCACGGGATCTCCAGTTCAGCACAGTCACTGCAGCTGCTGCCCCAGAACAGAGCTTGACCCAAGGAGGGTTCTTTGGGGGTCCCATGGCCCCCACCTCACACACAGCAGTGCTGGGGACGGTGTGGTGCCAGCTGCCAGACCCTAGAATTGGCAGAGCCCTCAGTGCCCTGAGGCTGGTGAGGCTCAGGGCCCTGGGATTGAAAGAAACAGGATTCACACCTGGCACATCTCAGGCTTTGGAGCCATTTCCAGGCTCCTCCTGCGCAAGGGCCATTCACACCAAGGAGCTGAAATCTGAGGGAAGAGCCTGCCAAGGGAGCAGCTGAGCACTGGGGTGCAGCTCTTGGTGCTGGCGAGTGCTCTGGAGCAACGTGGGGCTCCCCAGCACCTGGGGGTAGGAGGAACTGAGCACAGGGCCCTTGGAGATGAGATGAAGGCAGAAAAAGGGAGGGAGGGAGGGAGGGAAGAAAGGAGGGCTTTCTCACGGGAGCCTTGTGGGAAAAGCAAAACCTCTTGTCGTGGTTCACTGCCTGTCCATCTAATGCTGTCCCCGAGGGAGCCGGTCAGGCGCCATAAAACCAGGCAATTTGCCCCGGAAATAGGTGAAGAGATGGAAATGTGCTGAGGCGATGTAAACGAGCCACCCCGCAGGGGCCGGGGTCCCGCTGGTCCTGCCAGGCAGCTGCTGCACGGGGAGGGTGTCCCGCGGTGCCTGGGATGGGGGCTCCCCGAGGGGAACCCCCTGCCACAGGAATGCAGGGGGATTTCAGGGCTCCTTATGCCTCCTCCTTGCCTGGGACATGGCAAGGAACACTCCCTGGATGTGCTGGTGCTGTGACCCCGGGGTCCTGAGCACCTCGGTGTTTGCTGAGCATCCCTGAGACCCCCAAGGGGTGCTGGGTGCCGTGCCCCCAGCCAGGAGCACTCACAGTGGGCACCACACATCCTTCCACAGTCCTGCATGGAGGGTCCTGACCCTGGGACAGATGGCACCCAGGAAATCAGCCCAAAAACCAGCTCAGACCAGCATCCACACTCAGACTTGATTTTGGTGCCTGTTGAATATGATCAAGGCTGGGATCCGTTGCACCAGTCAGTGTAGGTGCAGGGTTGAGTTAGGCCTCGGGGTGCAACAAGCAGTTTTGCTGATTTTTGGATGCACTGGATGCTCGGTGCTGACTAAACAATAACTCTGCGCCGGGGAGGCAGCGCGGTCGGGGCTGTGGGTGCGCGCTCGGGGCACGCTGTAAATTAAGCCCTGGAGGATGTCATGGAGACGAGATCCGCCTTAACCTCACGCACTAGGAATTCAAGAAAGCCACCTTGGCCACCCTCATCCTTCCTCCCACAGTGCCTGAGACAGGCCAGACCCTGTCAGCTGGGATCTGCCTGGATCCTCCTAAATCAGCACTCTGCTCTGCCTGTTCCTGAGCACAATCCTATCTCCTGGCTGTTGGACTGCGGCCAAACGCAATCACTTCTCTGAAAGACTCGCTAAATATGTTCAGCAAAAGAATTTAATTAGCCCCTTTCTCTTCCACATGAAGGTTTTTAAGAAAAAAGGGGGAAATAAAGGAAAAAGAAAGAAGATCCCTGTCTTCCCAGTGCATTTTCTCAGCTCATGCTTACAGTCCTGCTGCTCTGCTCGGGATTTCAACGTGTCTCACTTGGCACTCCAAAGCCCAGAGAGCAGAGCTTGGTCCCCTCCAGGTGTCCCAGTGGGAAGAGCTGTGCATCCCTCCTCCCTCCCGAGGAGGCCATTTGCTGGGACTTGGGGCTGAAAGGATTGTTTGGTTGAGATTTTTGTTTTCAGCCTGAACTCCTGTGAGGGATGAATCATAGCTGCGTGTGTTTGGCTGAGCTACAGGGCTCTGCCGAATGCAGGGGAACACAGGGACCAGCACATGTCCCTGTCAGGAGAAACCCTCACGGATTCCGCATCTTCCCGCTGTCCTGCTCCTCCCCCGTGCGAGGTGGGGGGAGACCATCCCCTGAAATGCTCCGGGTGGGGGCTGCAGGCAGGGAAGGCAGGGAACTGTGGCACCTGGAGGGTGCCTGGCTTTGTCTGGCCAGCCCCTCATGCTGGGGGGAATTGAGGGCTGGGGGGCAGGCAGGGGCTGGCGGTGGGCTGGCAGCTTCTCCTGGCTAAGGATGGGGACCCTGGATGGGGACTCTGCAGCAGCGATGCTGACACTGGGGCTTGAAGCTGGTGTCTAGACCTGGAGAAACTGTGCTTGTTTCACCTGTGTTGCCAAAACGTCACCTAATCCTTTCTCTGCATCAGCGAGAGATGATGAAAACGTTCCTTTGTGGTTGTTCCAGTTATTTTCACCTGAGTAAGGCCCGGGACTGGGGAAGCAGGAGCCGTGTGGTCCATGGAAAGCAGATCCCTGTGGGTGGAGCTCAGGAACTCTGCTCAGGGGTTCAGGACATGGTGCCCTACAATCTCACTGGGCTGGCCAAGGTGCTGCTGTCAGGTGAAGCAGTCAGGAACCAATCTGTTATGAAATTTATGAAATGTTATGTAACTGCGAGGAACCAAAAGACAGACTCTCTTAAAATGATATCCTTGTTAATAATCTCCTTCATCCATCACTGCTGCTCAAGGATCCTCTCGCTTTTATGCGAAACATAAATTATTTGGGGGTGGGAGGAGGGGCTCTTTGGGCAATGGGAATTACAAACAGCTGGTTGACCACAAATTGCACCTCCTGCATCATCAGTGAGCGCACGTGAGCTCAGCAGCAACCCTGCATGCTATGTTCATGACCAGGGTGTGATATTTTTGCTCTGATGATGCAGAATCCCTATTTTTATGGTACCCACTCTATGCCCACATGGCTCTGTGTCATGAGGATGGCAGAGCCAGGACTCCCACACAGTGGCCCCTCATCCTCCTGTCCAGAATCAATTAAGTCCTGGCTTCAAATCTCACGAGGCACATGGAGAGTGTCAGAGCGGGATGTCAGACTCCCTACCCCGAGGAGCCTCAGTTTTAGAATGACACCCTGTAGCAGTTTCTGAACCCCCTTCTGATTTCCCGGGTATTTTCCCAGAATCACTCATCACTCCTGCAGCCCTTGGCCATCCCTTCTCTTTCACAGCATCTGAGCAGCGTGGCCAAAGCTAATGCTGATGTTGGCGTTCGTGCAGAGCTAAGGGTTAAGGGGAAAGGATCAAACCACAGAACAGAGAGTGAATGCAGCTTTTCTTGTTCGTGCTGCATTGTGATATATTTAAACTTTCATTTAGCATAAATACTGTAGGTCAAACACCAGACAGATTCACCAATTATATTTTCCCCATTAGATGAAATATGTTTCTAATTTGGCCATAGTTTTGTTTTATTAGACCTGTGGCAGCGAGGGTGACCCTGTTTCAAAATAACCTTTTCAGATCATTTAGCCCTAGTCTTTTGCAAATAGAGTTTGATAAAGCAAAAATGTGCCAGTCTATTTTTTAAGTGAGGGTTATGTGAACCCAATTCCTTCCCCAAGTCAGGCAGGGGCCCCGCTGGAACTTGGGAGCCCTTAGGAAAGCGTTATGTTACAGTCACTCCCTGTGCGCGGAGCGAGTGCCCCGGCGTGCAGAGAAAGAACTCAAATTGTGTTTATTTTGCACAGCGGATTTGAGACAGAGGATTTTTGTCTCTTTAAAATGTAATAAAATATAGTATTAGCATTTCCGGGGTTTCAGTGCTTCCCCTCGTGCCATTGGAAGGACGACAAGGGGTGATGTGGTGAATCCAGCTCAAGATCTCCCTGGTTTTCATAAAAGCAAGATCCCCAGAGCGGCAGCATCAGGTATCTTTCAGGATCAGCTTTTGCTTTTTGTGTGTGGTGAAAACCAGAGAGATGAGTTATTTTTACTTTATGCAATTCCATTTTTCTCCCAGCTTATCTGATCCGCTTATTGTACCAAGGGCTTTATTTCCTTCAGGCTCCAAAGGAAAGCTGCGAGCTTCCCGGAGCCCATTCAGCCTCGGCGTGATACCATCAGCCCTGATGGCAGCGCTATCGCCACCGTGATCCCCCTATCGCCGCCATTATCACCCTGCTGACAAATCCTGCAGGAGTTTCACGCCGTGGTCGTGTGCTCCTCTGGAAGTTTTCTGGACACTCGGGGTCTTGTTCCCGGCTCTGCCCCTCTGCAGAACCTGTGGGTGTCTCTGGGTGCCTTGGATGAGCTCCCCAGCCAGAGGGGATTTCTCCTTCAATAAAAGTTCCCTAAATTGCCTCCCTATGCCTTTTACCTGCAAAGTCCTTACTGGAGTCACTTCTCCCTTTCCTTGATTTCAGCTCTATTTCCTGTATTCACACCAATTAAAGTCCTGGTTCACCAGCCTCTGGCAAGGGAGCCATCCAAGAAATAAATCCCATGGGAAGGGTTGTCTGGGTGTTCGTGCTGCACTGCCAGCCCTTCCAGCAGCCCTGGGATGCTCAGAGCCATCCCTGAAGGAATGGGGACCCCCACAGACACTGTGGGCCATGGGGATCCCCACCGCTCTGCTTCCCCTCAGCTTCTTCCACTGCTCCCTTGGCTAAAAGTGTGTGGAAACCCTTGGAAGAGTCAGAAGGCACAGCCAAGGAGAAAAATAACACACAGCCAAGGAGAATAATAACACACAGCCATGCATGTGGCACTGTTGTGTCCTCCTGCTGTCACAGGGCTCCTACAGCCCTGATGCTGCCTGTGCCAACGCCACCGAGGGCAGGAGCTTCCCATGGCCAAACAGCAGGAATAGCACCATCGCCAAACAGCAGGAATGACGTCACTGACAGTGCTTTCATCATCCTGAATCGACATCATTCAAAGTAACAATCACAGCGAAGCTTTGCATTTGGAGATTAAAACCAGCTGGAAAGCAGCGTGTATCCTGTGCAGAAAACGGTTGTTAAAATGGGACTTTGGATTGAGAAAGTCACGCCTCAACGTTTGCTGAAATTTGATATTCTTAGCAAATATTATTGTTACTTGTTAAATATTTGGGGAAATGCAAAGATCAACACCAAAGAAAACTATCAGCAGTAGCAAAACAAAATCCACATTAAAATGTCCTTGAAATCAATCTATCCCTGCAAAATGTCCTCAGCTCCCTAAAAATGGCAATTTCTAATGGAAATGCTCCAGCAGAAAATTTCCTACAACACTGCTCAAAGCCTGGAACCCCAGAGTTGAACCATTTCAGACACCCTTCAAAGTTATTTTTGCTAAGTCTTTAAAACCCTTTAAGACTTTATGGAGAGAAAATCCCTTTCTGTGCTGTCACTGAATTTAACAGTCTCATCTCTGGGCTGGGGGGGACGCTCCTGTCCCCCCTCGCTGTCAGGATGAGGTTTCCCCTCACTGTTCCCCAGGCTGTCTCTGTCCTGCTTTCTCCCCAGGAATCCTCACTGCCTCCACACCACGGGGACGGGAGATGGTTTTGTTCAGTCTGGGTTTGCTCCCCGGCAGAGCCAACAGCACCAAGCAGTTCCTCCCATCACTCCAAGAGTTCCACTTGCTCCGGAGGCTGCTGCCAGTGCCAGAGACCTCTGAGACCCGGGCCAAGCTCTTGCACCACAGGGAGAAGGTGGAACTTGATCTCAAGCAAAACAGAAACATCGCCAAGGGTTTCAACTGAAAACTGAAGCTGGAAGGAGCGAAGTTTCCCCCCCATCAGCCCTTCTGGACAAGCCAGGGCTGTGGAGCCTGGGGCACGTGGGGGCTGCCTATCGCACCCAGCACAGGCTGGGAGGAGCAGCTGGATATCCCCTGGGAAAGGGAAATATGGGAACACCTTCAGCAATATCCTGGGTGTTGTTTGTTGCTATTCTCTTTTCTTCCATTTTTCTACCTCGCATTTTCCCCCAGGTGCTTGATCCTCTTGTATTAAAGGAAGATTCTGGGTCACAGAACTTGCAAGCGAGTAGAGAAAGAAAAGTTATTTCAAGGTAGAAGTCAAATCTGGGAATATTGGCTCTGTCAGGTCACACCCTAGTCCTGTGCAACACACAGGCTGAAAATAAACCACGGGTTTGAATTCTGCCCTGTGAAAGGACGTGTGTTTGAACTGAGCGTGCAGAAAACAGCAGCACACGGCACACGGGAGCAAAGCAGGTCACTGAAATGCTTGTCAGTTTTCAACATTGTTCATAGACATTTCAGCATCCCAAAAACTGACAGGGGATCAAATGTTCCCAAATGGTGAAATCTCTAAGTAAGATAAAGGCACATATGCTTTAGAAAGGGTTCCGTGTTTTGAGCACTTCAGGCTGCAGCAGCCGTAAATTGTATTTACAGCCTTGCCGAAGCGTGTCCTGTTTACACCGTCTGATCACTGTCCTGGGGACTGACTGAACCTATCACAGACTGAAAAACCCTTAATTCCTCTTATTTGGAATAATGGGGAGGAACAGGATGATGCTTTCACAGCAACGTCAAATTCCTCAGAGCTGTATGTCTGCTGCTGCTTCAGACTCTCCAGCAAGGGCAGGTCCTTCAGGCAGATTTTCCACGCCAGTCCATCCTGCTAAAGTCATATTTCACTTATGAGGTGGGATATTTATCTTTCCCAAATAACATCTCTGAATATACTGGTGTCCCTTCCCAGACAGGGGTGGATTATGGGCCCTGTGCCAGATTATCACTGACCATCACTGACAGCACCAGTGCTGGATTACACCAGCAGCCCACTTGGGGCTGCATCCAGGCATGAGCTGTGCATCCCAGGGACACCCCAGGAGCCAGGACCAGCTGGAGAAAGGTCTTGTTAGCTGGTTTCCATCTTTAGAGAAGCCCAGGGTGCTCTTTGCCACGCTGTGCTGCCATAGAGGTTTCTCAGTGTCATTGATATCGGGAGTGAATTGTGGTTTAACTTAAAAAAAATTAGAAAAAATAGGATGTGGTTTTCCTTCCTATTTGGAAACTTTCCCACGGAGGTCTATATACAGCATTCTCCTGTCTGGTACCATGGTGAGCCCAGATGCTGAAGGCAGACTCCATCACCCATATCGTAGCCTGGGACATTTACTGGCTGGTTGACTCCTGCTCGGTCAAAGGGCAGGTCTGGGTTGTCTGAGGGAAACCAAAGTGCCTCTGGTTGTTCTGCCAGCCCTGGTGATCCCCAGCCCCTTGGGCAGGAGGTGATGGGGAGCACACCTGGGCACGGATGGCACGGCATGGCTGGCATGGGGTCAGGGCACATCACAGAGCACCCTGGGCTCAACAGGGCTGTCCCAGCCCCTTGTGTGGCTCTGCTGTGCCCTCTGGGGCTCTCCAGGACCTGCTCATCCAGAATCTTGTGCTGCCTGAGGCACAATGAGGGAGCTCCTTCAGCAATGGAAAAGTTATTTTCCTAAATGGACATTAATGTTTTTTCCATTAATTGGAAGAAATTCTGCGGCTATGGAAAACCTTGAAGTGATATCACAGTGAAAAACTGCAAAAAATTCACACTGAAAAGGGCTTATGAAATCCAGACTTTTCCCAGCCAAAAGGGACTTTAAAATAATCCCCCCAGGGCCTCCACAGCGCAAGGACTGGAAATGGCGAAGGGCCCCTCACTGGGGAGTCACGATGTGGGATAGGAGACTGTTTTGGCTGCCAGAGCGAGCAGCCATCCCATCCCATCCCATCACATCCCATCCCAACACACACCCTCCCATCCCACNTCCCATCCCATCCCATCCCATCCCATCCCATCCCATCCCATCCCATCCCTGCTCCATGCCTAGTCCCCTTGGGAGACAGGAGATGATCCAGCCTGGTGGCTCATTCCAGGTGCTGTCAGCAGCCTGCCTCATCTCCCTTGATTGATCACACCAAGTTCCTGGAAGAAGAGGAAAAGCAACCCAATCCAAACCAGAGCAGCCTGACAATCCCTGGAGCCTTTGGGAAGGAGGGAAGCAGCCACCATGACCCAGGGCAGGGACAGAGCAGCAGGATGAACCCTGGTGTCATGGCAGATGGGCTGAGGCTCCTCCCCAGACCCTGGGCAGTTCAGGAGCTGGCAGAGACACGGAGAGAGGGTCCTGGCCATGGCCATCCTGTCCCACAGAGAACCCAGGGAGCAGCTCTGTCCCCATGCTCCCAGCAAGGGCTGGTGCCACCTGAGCGCTGGTCCTGCAGCCACATGAGTGCCCAGCAAAGGAAGAACCAGCCTGGCTCACACAGCCCAATTACCACAGGCATAATTGTTTGCAGAATTGGAACCTTCATTTGCTTTGAGTTCTTCCCAACTTGCCCAGTCTTCCAATATCTCCCTGCTCTGTCAGACATTCTCTGTTCCAACACAAATATAGATTTTTCTGGAAATGTGATTTATTTCCCCTAATTTTGATCTCTTCTTGCATTCTTCAGTTGAAGAAGCAGAACCCATGAAGAGTTTGGCTGACAGAAGTATTTGTGCAAAAGTTTCCTTTTATCCCCTCTTCCATATTTTTCTCAAAAACAGCTACCTAAATCCAAATAAGATTAAGAGAAAAACCTTTCAAATGGGTTACATTAATTTAGTAACCAGATCCTTTGCAATGATGAAAGAAGCACAATATTCTTATGTAATAAGTCCTGCTTTATAAATGCATTAATTCTTAAACTATATTGTTTTAATAAACAAGGCTCTAGACATGCCCAAGGGCACTGGTATTCTCAGAAGAGTTTTCCAAGAAGGCTTGTGTTGTTGGATTATTATTCCATTACTTCCAAGTTCACTGAGTGGAGCTATTTTTTTTCATACTCATATTGCAGTAAAAACAACAACTTTCAAATACTTTGTTGAGGCGATTGGGACTCAAAATGGAAACTATTTGTGTAGGATGAGAAGTGCTGAAAGTCTCTCGGTTCATGCAATTACATCGGGAATCTGAGGCCTGACTTGTTATTAAGGGGCAGAAGACTGTGGAATTCAGGTCACTGCGGTGCTTCCCAGGCTAATCCCACTCCTGGGAATATGCTGGAGGAGCTTGAGGGGTGCAGGCAGGACCCCACTCTCGGCCATGCCCATCCTGGGAGAGAGGTGCTAACAAAAAAGATAATAATGATATAACTCACATATGCCCCCCAAACCACCTTCTTGGTGCTGCTGCACAAAGCCAGGGAAGGCCTGGAAGAGCTGCTGTGCCGGGGCAGCTGGTGCTGTATTTAAAGGATGAGATATTTGTGGTGTATTCACCCCATTCAATGCCTGGTCACGTGTGGATGTGCCATTTTGGGATGCCACACTCTTACCTGATCATTCCACATCCCAGAGGGGACAGCAGCTCCCAGAGGAGCCGGCACCGAGCTGCTCTCCTCCCTCATCCTTCTGTCGGCACTGGCCACTCTTTCCAACCGGATGCAAATGAAGGGAAATCTCACCCATTTGTGTCTCTGCGGAGTATCTTCTGCCTTATTCCCATGAATTATTAGCTCACTTTTATTGGGTTTGGCTTGCAGGAGGATGACTATTTCATCCATCAAATCAGAATCTTTTTAACACTAATACTGAATTTATAGAAGTGGTTAAACGAAGTGTTGACAATATGGACAATGTGTTTCTGATTAACGCTGCGATTTAACAGGGAGCTGCCAACGGCCGGGAGTTACTAAACCGGAGCAGCGCTTTTCCAGACCCACGGGCTGGAGCTCAGCACTGCAGATGTCAGGGCTGGCTGCTCCCAGGAGCTCTGCTGTGCTCCCAGAAGCTGTGCTTTTCCCCCATGGGCATACCTGTTCTGTGTTTTTCCTGTGACACAAAAAATAGGAGGAGTTGTACAAAGGAACTGGCAATGGGAACAAAAGGGAGAGGAAGAGAGGGGAGTGTGTGCAGAGCCACGGTGATCACAGCCAAGATGAGAGGATCCTGCTACCTGGAGCCTCCTCTGAGAGTGCTCACAGGCCGGGGAGCTTTGATCCCCTCCTTCCCTCTCCTCACTAATCGCCTTCATGGCAGCACTGAATTTCTGAAATTCAACAGCTACTAAAATATCAGGTATTTAGGGCTGGGAAAACTTTGTGGAGTGGGAGGTTTCAAGAGATGTTTTGGCTTCTCAAGTTCAGAGCCACAGTTGGAGTTCGGGAATTTTCTTCCTCGGGTTTTACATCTGCTGGGTTTGCTGATTGTTCCAGAGGGATTGATTCAGTTCTGGGAAAAAAATGACATGTCTTCCCCGTGTGAAGCTTAGGGTTAGAAGAGCCAGGAAACCCCAGGCAGGGAATAGACCAGCAGATTACCCCAGGCAGGGCTGTAGGAGGCAGGTAAAGCCAGGCAGGGATAGATGAGTACGCAGAATTTCCCTGCAGCCCAGCAAGCAGTGCCCAGCCCCCTGGCACAGTGTGACCTGCCTCATGTTTATCCCACTGCTCATGGCCAGCAGAGGTGTTTAACTGGCTCCTACCAGTCAAAATTCCACGTGCAGTGATGGAGCCGTGGTTCTTGTGGAGCCAAATCTTGGATGCCTGGGCTGCTTGGGCCTTGCTAAAACTGGATTAATCCCTGGTAACACTGGGATGAATTCCAGGTGTGTGATAAAACAAAATCACTTGTAAACCTTCACTCAAAACTTGAGCAAAAGCCAGGCTGACCCTCCTTTAAAACTCCCTTTTCCTCACCCTGCCCCCATTGCTTGCAGCCCTCCTCCCCCATCCATCTCCAAAATATCCCAACCCTTGTCTGGCCTTGTTTAAGAGTCAGCTTCAATAGTACCTTTGTTAAGGGTGAAATCTCATTAAATGTGAGGTAAGAGGAAATGAAAAAGTGTAAAATATCCAGATTTATTACCTGTTGTCTTCTGAGCATTTGAGAACCAGGAGCTGGGGGCAAGGGGCCACGTGGGATCAGAGCTGTGAGCCACGAGCCTTCCCCACCACCCGCGCTGCCTCCAGCTCCTGGGGCACTGCCTGCTCCTGGCACTGGCTTATCAAAGGAAAAAAATGAGTTTTGTGCTTTCTGAGATAAAAAAGGTGAATTGCTCTTACTGCATCAGACTGGCCCTGAGCTCCACTGCCCTGTGCGTGTGCAGGTGGGGATGTTTATTTACTGAACTCAGAAATGCTTCTCAGCTCAAAGGGAGGGTTTTCCAGGAGCAGTGACTCCTGCTTTTCTTCCTGTTCCAAAGGTGAAGGGAAAAGCAAACCCAGTAAATTACAGTGTCGGGTTTATTAACTCTGTTAATGAGGGAGCAGCCTGTACGGTCGGGGGTGAGAGAGCAAGACCCTCTGCTCTGGGGCGTTGCACTCAGGGTGCCCCCAAGCTGCTCCTTCCCTTTCAGGATGGAGAGGTGCCAGGGCTAAAAAAGAGCAATTTAGAGAAACTATAAAACCTGATAAAACTGCTCTGCTCCCTGAGTAGCCACAGTGAGCCTTGTGCATGGGATGGAGCCTGCGAGTGGTGCAGCTGTGGGGCTGTGCCCATGGCAGGGTGATGCTCCAGGGTGCCTCGTGCCCCAGTGCTCTCCCAGCACAAGTTCTAGGGTGTGATGTGAACATACCTTGGGGTCCTGGCGTGTGATGTGTTTGCAGGGCCTGTGCTGCCTCTCACCTTCCCTGTATGCACTTGGGGATGTGCTGTTTGCTTTGTCCTTTAAATGAATTAGTGGCTGGGGAGGAATGAGATAATCTGTCCTCTCTCCCTGCACACAAGGATGGGGGAGCCGATGTCACTGGTGAAAAATGTGGGGCCACCCACTGGGCCGGGGCAGGGAGGGGGGTTGTGCTGAGGCTGCCACGGGGTACAAACAAGTGGCATTTCTGGGCTTGTTGTCTGGTGGTTTCCATGGAAAACCCTCAGCAGCTTCGGAGCACTGCCACTGCCGCAAGCCCTGTGCCCCTTGCCCACTCCCCCAACCCTGCTGCCAAGGCCACCATTAAACCATGTCCCTAAGGGCCACATCTACGTGTCTGTTAAATCCAGGGGCTTAAAGCACGCATGGGGTGTGTGGCCCTGCTTGACAGTGCCAATGTGCAGGTTTTGTACTGTAGAGCCACAAGAAAATCTTCATCCCACTCCTGCCTTGCCAAGTACATGCTCGAGCTCTCTGTTGGAGCAGGGACCCTTTCCTGGGATGATGCCCACCCTACATAGCTGGTTTGTTGTGGGACCCCTCAGGCACGTCCTGGTGAGTAGCATCAAGCACTGCAAAGCACCAGGGCTCAGGCACGGCCACGGGGCTGGGCATGGTGGCAGATGCAGGAGCATTGTCCCCACAGAGGCGGCTTTAACTGGTGACATTAGCAAGTGGCGGGGCTCCGGGTGCCTGCTGGTTCTCCCTCCATCCACTCTGTATTCTAACCCTAATTGTCTGCAGCAACCTGTTATTACGGCGCCTTTAACATGATAGACACAAATAGGACGCACTAATCCACTACTCTTTGGTTTAAGAGTCATTACAAAGTGCTTAATTAAGTAAGCCTCACTTAATCACAAAATGTTTGCATGCTAAACGAGTTCTTGTGAAGCACGACACTTGACATATTCTGTACAAAAATAATTACAAGCGGGAGGCCCGGTACATTGAGCCTCCGAACATTTCATTTCAGGCCTTGCCCATTCATCACCAGGCTGGAATTAAAAGGCTTTCAGCGCAGAACTCCCACATTCCTGCCGGCTGAGTCACCGCTGTGCCGATGCCGCTGCCGTGCCTGGGTGGTTGCCACGAAGCTGCTGCCCCACTGGCTCCCCGGGCATGTGCCGGGGCCATGGCACGGCTGCTGCCGCCACCGAGGTGCGACTGCATCGAGGTGGTGGCTGGCACCAGGCTGGGAGTGGCACCGTGGGACAAGAATCCTGGGAAAGGCCAGCAGAGCATCCATGGAAGCGGCACAATGGTGGGCATTTTGTTAGTGTTGAGGTGTCCAAGCATTGTGTTCCCTTGGGATGCAGCATCTGGAATAGGCAGGCAGAAATTTGGTGGCTCCCTGCCCCAGAGCTGTCCTAAAGAAAATGTCACCCTCTATCCGAGGAGCGGTGGCTTTCCCAAACCCCCACCCTCAGCTGCATAAAGGCTGCCTGAATGGGATTGTGTCAGGAGCAGACCTTTGTTGGGTGTGCCGGTGCCTATTAAAATCCCTGTTCCTATTGGGATAATTGGAATCCTTAACCCAGCCTGCCTTTTGAAGGAAACCCTTTAATTAGCATTCTCCAGGCTCAGGAATGCCCTCAGCACTCCGTTTGTTTTCTCACATGCTGCTGCTCAGGTCAGGGTATTTCGAGCTCCAAACTGCACCATGCAAAGTGCACAGGAGCATCCATCCATCCATCCATCCATCCATCCATCCATCCATCCATCCATCCATCCTCCAGTACCCAGGGCCCGGGCACAGCCAGCAGCACGTCTGTGCCCGCAGGTGCCCTCCTCAGCTGTGTTTGGGTGGTCACTTCCCCACAAAAGCCAGGAGAAGAAATATTTGTAGCGTGGAGTGGTCCTGCTGAGCACAGGGACCACCGTGGCAGCTGGAGGGTTGCAGGTCCTGGTGTCCCCAACATCCCCAGGCATGCCAGGGCCGGGCTGCTCCCCAGACTGGGACGGGGAGAGCTGCCGATGTGGGGCTGTAATTCATTTTTGTCCAGAGCAGGTGTTCAGTGTTTATCAGGGCTAACCAAACAATTTTTATTAATTAGGGGGGCATTTGCGACTGGCCCCTCACTGTGGTGTCATATCAGGATTTTATTACTGCAACTTCTCCATGGCTCCATCCCACCCCCAGCACCCTGGTGCTCTGTCTTATGGGCCTGATTGCAGCAGAGTTTTGTTTTGGGGGAAAACTGGGAAAAAAACATCCAACAAGGCTGTGGCATCCTATGTGACATTTTCATATCAAATCATTTCAATTTTTAATTCTGAACCAGCCTGTATTTCAATAGTTTCATTATTTATCACATTATGTTTTTTGTTTTGCATTGTTACTCTTGTCTTCTATATTAATTTTGCATGATGCATCATTTTGCTTGAAGTTGAAATCAAAATGAAATCCAAGCAATTTTGTCAAAATTCAAAGGTTTTAGTTAAGCTGCAGAGAGGGTTTCCAGCCTCTTCCTCCACACACAAGTTAAAAATCTCTGCTTTTGTCCAAGTGAGGGAAAGATGCCTTGTAGGAATGGACATTTACTCCTGGGAGGAAACAAAGCGATCTGTAAACTCCATCTTGAGCTGGATTGAGACTTTGGCTTCAAAAGGGAGGGATGATTGGTTTTTGTCCAAAACCTCGAAGCATCTCAGATTGCCATTTTCAAACCGAGATTTTTCATCACAAAGTGGCTTTTATCAGTTAAGCCAAATTTGGGGTTCTGCCTTTGTTTTTGAAGGGAAAGCTTGAGGAAACAAGTCCCACAACATACCATGAAACAATATTTCAGCTGAGTTTCAAGATTGTCCCCATACAGCCTTTTAATAATTCGTTGCTCTGAAGTTCTATATGCTTATTTTTGGGTTGATTTTCTGCCACTGAAGCAAGAAATTGGTGATCAGCCTGGTGTGAGCTGCTGGATGCACTTGGGAAGGGAGCAGGGACACATTCCTACCCTGTGCCCCGGCACTTTCAGGGCCTCTCCTCCCTTCCCTCCCGCTGCCCATATTCCTCTCTCTGATTTTGGTTTTATTTTGCTTTTTCCCAGGTTATTTCTTCTCTTTTCATCCGTTTTGTCCCCACTGGGTGTGACGAGGGGCTGGGAGCACGAAGAAGTGTCACGGTGCTCCCTCCATTCCCAGCTGGCACAAGGCCTGGCATGGCCGCAGCATCCTCAGCTCGCTGGCCCTGTGAGCATCCCTGGGCTGCACCAGGGGACACCAAAGGACACCCACCCTCACCCCAGGACTGTCAGTGTCCCCTCTCCACACAGGACAAGGGCAGCCGCTGCCCAGGGGCACCGGGCTGTGCCCCATTGCCAGCCGGGCCTGCATCGGCCTGCGGTGGCTCCGGGCCGGATTAGCCGGGTTAAACTGCTAATGCAGGCGCTGCGTGGAAGACTGCTTTCAGTAAGTGGCTCCCTGTAGCTTATTTGACTCCAGGCCCAACTCTAATGTCTCAGTGGGCCTGTTACATTAAGCAGGCCCAAGTGGTAGGAGATTTAAAGCATCAAAATGAAGTGCTTTATCACTCCGTACTGTGTTCTTGGCTGCTTTCGTTGGCCTCACTTCACAGGCGCCGCAGCCTGCGAGCCGAGCCCTCTCGGCAGGCCCATTACAAATTCCACTTGTTGACGGTTGCCTTGTTGCAGGATTTAATGGTAGAATAATATTTACACAGTAAACTCCTCTGGAGGTGTTATAAACACCATAAAAAGGATTTTAGAAGCTTAATGAGCGTTAGTGAAGTCGAGACAGGATAATGTGGCAACTGTGCACTGTAATCTGATTTGGCACCTTCTGCACAGCAGGAGTTAGTGGGTGGAAGAGCTTTTTACTTTTTTTTTTTGTTTTGTTTTAGTGTGTAATATTGTTTGTTTAGCACAGTGCTGAACGGGGGGTGTGGAGCCAGGCGCCCACAGACCGGCTGACACGAGTGCCCACCAGCATGGGGAGCAAGGGCTCTCCCTGTCCGTCTGGTCAGGACATCGTGGTCACTTTGTGTCAGGTGTGAAAGGATCAATGTTTGGGCCAGTTTAATGCTCAGTGACGCAGCCCCAAACATGGTCATAATGGTCACAGAAATAATTCCAGGAAATCAAGCTGACAGAGAGTAGGTTTAAATCAGATATTAGGAAGCAATATCAGATATTAGGAAGGAATATCAGATATGAGGAAGATCAGATCAGATATTAGGAAGGAATTCTTCCCTGTGAGGGTGGGGAGGCCCTGGCACAGGGTCCCAGAGAAGCTGTGGCTGCCCCATCCCTGGAAGTGTCCAAGGTCAGATTGGACAGGGCTTGGAGCAACCTGGGATAGTGGAAGGTGTCCCTGCCCATGGCAAGGGAATGAGCTTTAAGGTTGCTTACAATCCAAACCACCCTACTATTCTTTGACAATTATTTTGGGCATGGGGAGCCAGGCAGGCAGCAGCAATGGGAACAGTGGCTCTCCCAAGGGGCCAGCTCAAGGGATGGATGAGGATTTTGGGGCTGCACAGCACTGCAAACATCCCAGTTTGGGGGCTGTGCTGGGGATTGACCAACTCCTGCCATCCCTGGGCTGGCCCAGACCCCTGGTATGGAGAGGGGTGCAGGAGGGACAGCCCTGGAACAGCAGGCACAAGCTCATCCCCAGCAGCCTCCTGTGTTTTCCTGTATCTTTTTCATGCTATAATTCGTGTTTCCCCCTTCAGCTGAGCAGAAAATACCCCTGTTCTGTGTGTGCATTCACATCTGGACACACACACAGGTGCACACGGGTACGGGGTGTTCTGGGAGCAGTTTGACTCAGCCGGGGTTGGTGATTCACACGCAGATATTTTGAGGGTTTGTCTCCAGGAGGCAGCGAGGGAGCAGCTCCTCTGTGTGGGGCTCTGTGGGCACGTCCCTGGGGAGGGAGGATGGAGAACGATCCCTATGCACAGGGACACCATGCTGCCCATCTGTGCCCAGGGCTGCCTTCTGCCAGCGAAAGTAAGGTTGGTGGTGGGAACATTCCTATTTCTGCAGCATGCTGGTTGCCAAAGGGATCTTCTTGGCTGTCTGCTGAAATGATTTTTCAGAGTTTGTAGTATTTTTTATTTTTAATTTTGAATGGTTTTGATATATTTTATTTTTCTGTTACATAAACATATACGAGATTTTTAAAAATCTATTCAACACATACTGTCAGAAATTGTTATTTTTTTCAACTTCAGAACCCACCCCGAAGGTGAGGTGCAGCATTTCAGCTGTGAAGTGACTGGCTGCCTCCCCCATATCCTGTCACACTCTCCTGGCCCTGCTCCCACAACACAAAATCCCCCATCCACCTGCTCAGGGTCAGACCCATCCCCTCCCACCCCAGACACTCTGTGGGGGCTGATGAACTTTGAGCACTTGGATTTTGACATTCGAGGAACTACCCCCAGCCTTTCCAATTTCCAAGGGACGTGAGCAGCCGTGGATCTCGAGACTGAGTTGCCAGCAGCAAAAAGCTGCCTTTTGTAAATAAGCCAATATTTTCTTTCTTTCAAGGGGAAGCTGACAAAGATCAATACCAGCCTGCAAAAGACATTGCCCTCTTAAGAATTAGCCCTTTGCAGAATCATTAATCCAGGAAGCTGTTACAGGGTGACAAGAGCGCAGAGGCTCTGCCAGCTCCTGGAGGGATGGCAGCAACATCCCCTTATGCACAGAAAAACAAACCAAATGAGCTTGCTGAGGAAATTGCAGCCATGGGCTCGTTCTGCCCAAGGAACCTATTGGACTTTAATTAAGGAAGACTGGCTGCACTCTTAATCAGTGTCATTAAAGTTTCCTGGTGTTTTACTCTCATTTCACTTCCACAAGGCCTGTGCAGAGCTGGGCTGGTGGCATGTTGTGGCTGCCCCATCCCTGGAAGTGTCCAAGGCCAGGTTGGACAGGGCATTGAAACACATGGCAGGACATTCAAAAAAGACTGTGCTGGGCTCAAGAACCAGCACCTGTGTGGGGTGAGCTGACAGCATGGGGGGGTGAGATAATCTCGCCTATAATGTGATTGGAGCAAGAAGAAAAATCAGGCAAAAACCGAGACCATGGTGTGTCTGGTGAACAGTTAGAGATGGAAAAATCCTTTCAAACAAGGCATTTGTCACAACATTGCAGGCTCACCCGCTAAGCAAGGGACGCTGAGGAGGGAAACACTTCTTAGGGGTAATTACAATTTGTAAGAAGTTTTGCACTGGCTCTGTAATTGTCAGGGGGTGGCCATTGGCACCGCGGCGCTGGAAAAGCACAATAGAGCTGTAATTTACAGGGCTGGAACCGTGAAGCCAGAAGTGGTTTGGGAATTATTGCTAATCTTTATGGATTCAGTGATTCATGTGCTGGCCAAGGCGGTTTGGGTTACATGAACAGTGAGCAGTGGTATCACGCTGCCCTAGCATCTCCTGCTCGAGCCCCCATGGCTCTGGCTGAACTGGAATAAAAGTTGGTTCACTCCTGCCTCAGTGAAGAGGTCTTGGCTCCTCGAGGCTCCCATGGGAGAAGTTATAAAGAGGAAGAAAGTGGCTTTGTCACCTTTCCTTAATGAAACAGGATCCAGGAGAGCAATTTCGGACAAGGGCCAGGAGTGACAGGACAAGGGGGAATGGCTTCCCACTGCCAGAGGGCAGGGTTAGATGGGATATTGGGGAGAAACTGCTCCCTATGAGAGGGGTGAGGCCCTGGCACAGGTTTCCTAGAGAAGGTGGTTATTCCTGGTCCATGTATGGGTGAGTTGAGGGTAGTGCATGAAGGGAATTTCTGCCATAAAAGCCCCTCTTTGCTCTTGGTCACTCCATCCCCTGCTACTGCAGAGCAGCGCAGCTCTGTCACATCAGGCAGCTGCCTGTGTTCGGCAGAGTTTTAAAAAAAAAAAAAAATCACACTTTTTTCATTTGTGCTGATTTGCATATTAATAGTTTGCATATTAAACAACTACTTCAGAGGGTGGGCGGGCTAATGAATGCAGCAGTCTCCTCTATTTTAACTCAATTTGCCTCATCCATATTCCAATGACTTTGGGGATTGGTATTCAGTTTTCATTGAAATTATCCAAGCCAGACCTAATTTGTGCTGCCCTTCCATTAATCCAATTAATTAGCACCATTGATGTGTGCTGCCTTTGTGAGGCGCTTTGTGCGGCACCGCTGCCGCTAATGACAGCCTGGGATCAGAGCGAGTAACGAGCAAACCAAAGGAGCGTTTGACCCTTCCTGGACCCTCACACAATGCAGCACTTTGGAGTCTGGAGGCCCTAATTTATGTTCGATAGTCCAAATTATAGACAATAATTCAATATTCTTTGTGGGAAGCTAAGCAAGTGTCACCCTGCCATTTGTTTAGCTTATAATTTTTTTCCCTGCCTCTTTATTTATGTATTTTTTTCCCCTTTTCATTATTTTCCAACCTGGCCTCCCTGCTCCACCTCCAGCATTGATTTCTGACCTTGTTCTGCTGAGAGGGCTGAGGATCTCTTTACTCTGAAGGAATTCATTAACCTTTCCCCTGCCCAGAACTGGAGAGAAAATCTTTATATTTTTAAGTAAGGCAAATAAACACTGGCAGTGACTAGTGGAGTCCCCTCACTGGCTGCTCCCCAAGAACTCCTGTGCCAGTTTAGGAACTGCTCCTGGGTTTCATTTTTTGGGTAATTTTGGGTTAGAAATATGGTTTAAATACTGACTGAGCTTCTCCAGACCCTATTCAATGACCCTTGTGTGTCCTTTCCAACTCAGCATATTCTGTGATGAGTTTCTGCTCTGGGAGCCACCACATTTCTTCCCCTTGCTGTGGCCCAGCCCCCATGTCCCCACAGAGGCCAAGACCAATTTAAATTGGTGCAATTAAACATGGCAGAAGAGCAGCAAAAAGCCAATCCCATGGCCACAACTGCTGGGCCAGGATATATCCTCAAAGTGCCACCAAAGCCCCACGGAAAGGGAATGTGGAGGAGCTGCAGATGTGTCCAGATGCTGAGAAAGCAGCCACTGCACCTGGCATGCTTGGTCTCCCCCCATCCCTCCTTCCCTGGCTCATCAGAGGAGGAGAAGCTATTAAAGGAAGCGTTTAGCTGTGGTTATCCACAGGTAGGTCATGAAACTCATTAAGGTAATTAATTACACACAGCACATTCACTGTGTCCACAAGTGTTTGAACTGTAAGGAGACAGGAATTGTCAGTGCTGGGGAGGACAGAGAGTCAATTTGCACAGGGATATGGAGATTTGGGTGCTCAGCTTCCTTTTAACTGGAACTAAAGCTGAAAGGTTTTTCAGGAAAATTCTCAGGGAGGGAAGAAAACTCTACTCCAGGAAGGCTGGCGTGTAATTTGGTAGAAGCATTGTTTGGTGTGAAACAAATTGGTTCATTTGAGACTTTTAAAATCTCACAACAGATAATTTAAAAATTGCTACAGGAGTAAAGGCTGAACCTGGTTTTAACTCTACCTTTTTTCCTCACTACATGATTTTGCAAGGTGCTTGTGCTATGCAAGAATGAGGTTTTCCAGAGGTTTTTCAGAGGTTTTCCAGATCAGGCTGGTCACTCCTCCCTGCAGGCAGGCTGGGGTCCCACTCCTGTGGCTCTGGTGGGTCAAGATGCTGCCAGAGATGTTCACTCTTTCCTGGGCTGGGACTGTGGCACAGGGGACGTGCTGTCTGTGCTGTGGCTGCGCCAGTACCCACTGAGCCCCAGGAATCAGTTTGGCATTGCCAAATGGGGACTCTCCTGTGGCTCTCCATGCTATTCCCAATCACTCCTCAGCATTATAAATCATGCTATTGAAATAGCAGCTTATACAGTCAGTTGCCTGCAAGATTTTCCTGATTAACCTTAAAATCTGCTATAAATCTTATTCCCTTCCTTTCTCATGGAGCATCGCAGACACAAACAGGCTCTGCTGCTGCTGGGGTGAGGTGCACTGCACTGTGCCAGCTAACATGGGCCACGGGGGCTAAAAAACTATTGAAATTTCCCTCCTCTCAGGATCCTGTGCTGCCTGAGGAGGAGGAGGAGGAAGACAGGACCATGGGCTGCTGTTCCCTGCAGCTCCAGCTTTGCCAGGCTCTGGGAGCTTCCCAAACTTTCGATAACCCTTCTGGATGATCTTTGGTGGTGGCAAGGAGAGGGAATGGAGCACCCAAAGACAGGAGGCATCGAATGAGTATTTATTTCTTTGTCTGAGGTGGGGCCTTCATACCAACCTGAGCGATCCCACTGCCTGTCTGGCACTGCTGCAATAGGATCCCGTTTAGTGGCATCACTCAGGACTTGTCACATTATGGTATGTCACAACATGTCAGGCTCTGACAGGCTGGATACCTGCTATTAACTCGAGTCTAGTTGCAAATACAAAATAGAGGTGGTGAATGAAGGCAGTGCCAGGAGCAGGGTGGGTGCCCATGCTGGCGCTCAGGGTATGGCTCTGCCAGCCCGGCTTTGCGGAGTAGCTCAGAGCATCGGCATGCTCAGCTTGGATATGGAAACACAGCCTGAAAAAGGTGTCAGAGAGCTGGATTTGGAAAAAAAATATCCTCTTGACACCAAAGTGTCCATTTATTCCTGACATGGCATTCCAGCACCAGAGCTGTCAGCACCACCAGGAGCAGCAGCACCTGCAGCCTGTCCCTGCTGTAGCTGTGGCTGTACCTGATGTTTCTGGGAAAGGTGGAGAAGCAGGACAAGGCTGGAAGCCGAGGTGTGCATTGTGGAGTGATTCCTTCCTGCTGCTGAATCTGGCCTGTGGAAGTCCCTGATGCCAGTTTAATTAATTGGCTGCCTGTGAGTGCAGCACAACAAACTGTCATCAGGTCTCCTTGTGCACCTGTTGTGATATAATTCACCTTTAAATCAGAAATTTAGTTACAGGATCACTCTCCCACATCACACCCTTCCTCCCAGGAACCAGACAAGCTCTGCCTTGAAGTCTGCCTGTTCTCCAGGTCCTCACCTGGGATGTCTGGGAGGAGTGGTCACATGGACTGAGTGAGGGAGGGTCCTGTTGCTGGAGATGAGATTTCAGGAGCGGAAACAGCTGGAATCTGGTGACTGGGGCAGATGGAGGGTCCTGCTGGGACCCTCCTGGAGAGCTGTGGGGAGTGCACAGGCGCTGTGCTGCGGTCACCAGTGAAAATCCCCGGGTGTTTCTGCTACCCAGCACCTGCAGGTGTTCTGTGGGAAGCGTCCCTGGTTTGGGAGCAGGAGCAGCAGCATTGTGGGGCTGACTGGGGGAGAGGAGAGTTGAGTCCAGCTCCGCTGGAGGCCAAGGCAGAGCTCATGAGCCGCTGTTGGAATCCTGGCACCTCCACCTGGTGCTGCTGGCTGCTGCCCTGCACGTCTGGAGCTGTTGCAGCCATGTCTTTCAACAGATCCCAGGTGGATGACAGCTCTTCATCCCTCCTTGCCCTGGGATGTCCCTGGCTGGCCAGCTGGTGAATCCTCACCATCCAGCTGAGTCAGGGACATCCAAGCAGAACCTGGCACTCCCTGACACCCCAGAGCGGCCAATCCTCTGCGCCTGCACTCCCTGTGCCACTACAGAACCCCCTTGTCTTCCACAGTCCCTCGTGCTGTAACAAGCCAAAAACCAGGCTGGTTTTTATTTGCTTTATTATTAAGCTGATGAGGTTATTTAGCCCGTTTTATGCCCCATTAAATTCTGTGTTTGAAATTCTGTGGAGCGCTTTGCAAACACACGCTCTGCACCCGCCAGCGCCGCCGCCGGGGTTTGCCTTGGAGCACCCGTGCCTGTGTTTACTCCCTGGGTATTCTCTGCTTCTCCAGGCTGGTGTGGCTGAGAGAGATGAATGCTCTGTCTGTTATTGTCACCTCTTCTCACTTTTTTTTCCCCCCATGCTCTCATCACTACTTTGAGTGCTTCTTATTTTCCTTGCCTCTGCAAGAAGCCATAAAATTCCCCAGCCCGTGTGTGGTGTGGTGTGCACTTACAAATTACCACTGAAAAATGAATTGCCTTGACAAAATCTAATGTTTTGTGACACAGCACAAATATGCATTTCATTCTTGAAGAGAAGGAAAAGGAGCTCATTGGAAATATTAAATTAAGCAGTGTAACAGCTGAGAATAATTTGGTTTTCTGCTCTGTTGCTTGTGATTTGGTATGGAGTTTGAGGTGGCAGGGCAGTGCCTGTTTAGAGTGTAAAGCACACAGATGCCTCCGATTTCATTCCTTGCTTTGGAGCAACTTGTTTTCTCTGGTGCTGGTGGCTAGTTCAGCTTGGAACACAGGTTTTGGGAAAGGTCCTGGGGCAGGGAGCTGAGACGGAACACTGTGGCCAGAGTGTGGAAATGTTTTCCATGGCGCTGCAATCGGTCACAGGAGACCAACATGAGGCTGAAGCTCTCGCTGCTTCTCTGGAGGCTTAGAATAAAAATCCATCCCTGAGAAGAACAAAGCAGAGCTGGGCTGGGTTTGGGAATTCCTGTGAACAGCCCTGGATCCCCTCCACAGCTAGGCGTAAATAAGCCTTTATTCCCATTATTCCCTTCAGCCACCCAGCCCTTTAATTACCTGCAGGGTTCTGCACAGTGACTCATTCCCAAACCAGGGGCCTGGGTGGCTCCTTGCAGAGCAGCCAGATGTGGAACTCCCTGCTGTGTCACTCCCGCTTTGTCTTGCACATCCCACCACTCCTTCTCCCTCTGTGCCACCTCCAACATTGCCACGGGGAATCTCTGCAGAGCACAGGGCACTGCTGGAGCTGCATGGCCAGGAACAGAGCCCGGCAGGGTGTCACGGGGTGAGGGCAGCAGAATTGTGCTGGTGGCATCATGGCTGACAGCTGGGCAGTGAAGAGCTGCTCACTCAGACCTTTCCCTCCCAGATGCACGGCCCCAAGGTGGCTGTTGGACCGATGTGTGCCTCAGCGTGGATTTCTCATCATGGTTACTGCAGTTTATTCTGCAGTAATAATTATTTATTTATCTTTAAAAGGCATCTGGAAAGGGACCAGGCCTCCAGAGGGACAGACACCATGAAAGCACTCAGAAAGCAAGAGCCCGTGTCCCAGCCAGGCTCTGTGACTGTGGCCATGCCACAACGAGGGATGCTGGTGGGGATGGGGGGTGCTGCAGTCCCAACCTGTCCCCCGCTGGTGTCCAAGCCAAGGGCAGCTGCCAGCTGGGCCCTGGGGACCAGCTCGGCCCCAAGGGCTCTGTGATCTGCTTCACTTCCCTCCAGCAGGAGCCAAGCACAACCTGCCACTCATGCCAAGGTATCTTTGGCACAGGGATGTGGGTAGAAAACCCACAGGAGTGTCAAAGCCATGGACAGTCTCCAAAGTGAGAGCAGTGTTTGACGGGGGAGAATATGCTTTGGAAAATTGACTTGATCCTTGTTTGGAAGCAGCACTGAGAAGCACACGGAGCCCTCCACAGACACACACATGCTGCCTTGAGGATCTCTGCACAAAGCAAAGCGCTGGAAACATGTTGTCATCCACCTCCTCCCTCTCATTCCTGGCAATTGAGTAAATATCCAAGGAGCTGCTTATATCCAAGTGCAGGAAAGCAGCCACCCAGCCCGGCAGCACAGCAGGGACCCCTGCGGGGCTCAGTCCCACTGAAGTCAGGGGGTTCCATCTCCTGCTTCCCACCAAGGACACATTGGCAGTGCCCCCCCTTGTCTGCTGGAGAGGGACTGGACTACGGGAGGGTGCCATGGGTGAGCTCCACACTTATCTGGATCATTCACCACTTGCCAGGAGTGCTGGTTTCTCCTCTCCCGTAGCCAACACCGAGAGCCAAGGACTAGACATGGCACAGCTCGTGTTGTTTTAGCATCCCTCTTCTTAAAAAAAGTAATTAAAAAAAAATAAAAAAAGAAAATCTGGACAACTTCCCAGATTGTACATCTGTCCGTATAATTTACACCACGAGGATGAGGAAGTGAGGAGGGCTGTAAACTCTTTCCATCTGTGCAATGTGTGTGATGATTTTTCCATTCCTTCCTCGCCTCCCCCACCGAAGCCCCAGGCTGGAGGGGCTTTGCCAGCAGTGGGCAGCCCGGAGTGCCAGGACCATGGGTCTGGCTGCCAGACCTGGGCCCCCCTCGCCCCTGCCCTGGCTCCTCCAGTGCCATGGGAGCACCCAGCCACCTGCCAGGAAATGGCACTCACTGAACATTTTCCTTTAGAACTATTTTGACTGAAAAGGGTGGATTTTTTGACAATTGGGTTCAGAGAATCATGGAAACATTAAAGCTGAAAGAGTCTTCCAACAGCATCAAGCCCAACCTTCAACTGAGTACCCCCATGCCTACTAAACCATATCCCAAAGTGCCTGTCAACTTATTTTTTCACCATTTCCAGGGATGGTAAGTCCACCACTTCCCTGGGCAGCCTGCTCCAATGCTTGACCGCCCTTTCAATAAAGGAAATTTTTTTCTAACAGCAGACTGACTTCCCTTTGAAAAACTCCAGCTCCTGGTTGGACCTCAAATGGGTCATCATCAGGAAGCCTCATCGATTCACTGGGGATGGGAAACGACTGCAGTGACCCCTGAGCCCGGATTTCCAACTGGTCGCTGGTACAAAGGTTTTTGTTCTTACGTGGCCTGGATTTCTCGGGGGAAATCCCTGTGCTCCTGGCAGGGGAACGTGGCTCACCGGCCTCGGTGCTGCTCAGCTGCAGCTCTGCAGCTCCATCAGCAAGAGATGAATGAAGGAGTGGGATGGTGCCACCTCCCAGCGCCCACTCAGTCCCTGGCACACCAACAGGAGCTGAAACTCTTTCACATTTCTGGTGAATCACTCCTGGGCATGCGGGTGGGTGCCAAGGGTTTGTCTGGAGCCCCAGGCCCCAAGTCTCAGGCTGTGCTGGGACACCCCAGGACCACCAGCACTCACAGAATCCCCCTGACACCCGTGACTCACTCAGGTTGCTCGTGCCAGGGCCATGAGGAAGGGGTGGCAGGCTGCCTTCGGGGTGGCCCTGTCCCTGTGCCTTGTCTCTGTCCTGCTGCCCAGCACGGGTGATCTGAAGGCTGCAAGAACAGCTACAGAAATAACCCCCAGCGATGCCATCTGTGCCTTTCCCTGGGCACTGCGTCCCCTCCTGGGGACATTTTCCAGGAGGAGCAAAAAGAGGGCTCTGTTCCTAGTTCCAGGAAAAGGCTGGTGCCTTCCATCTCAAGAGGACGGCTCCCTGGCACTCTGTCCCTGGGCTGCAGCCCTGCGCAGGGAGTAGACAAACAATATTTATCCTTCCAGGTGCTCTCCAGCAAGCCCTCCCTAACCCCTTCCCTTCTGGTAGCTCCTGATCCTCAGGCAGGGATTGCCCCACGCTGCTCACCAGAGCCTCAGGCAGCAGAGCAGCACCGACGTGGTTAACAAACATTAATAAACTTTCTGGGTAGGCACCAGGCAGGCGCTTCCTCCGGCTTGACATTCAATTCCGATTGGTGTGACTCATTAGCTATTTATTTATTTAAAGCCACGGAGCTATTTGCAATATTTTTAAGCAGCAAACACAGTGTGTGGGCAGAGAGCTGTTCTGCCTAAATGTTCGGCTCGGTGACACTGATGATAACTTATCAGAATAAATAAGGAATCTTCCAATCATGGGCTTTTTACCGAGGGAGTGTTTAGTGTGAGCTGCAGCAGAAAGTCATAATGTTTCCTTCTCAGAAACTTTTTACCAGTCTGCGTGTTACATCCAGGTTATATCCCTGTGTGGGCAGCTGCCTGCGTGCTCTCAAGCCCCAATTAAAAATGGAATACATCATCCCTCTGCTCCTCTCCCCAAACCCTCGTAGCTCCGCCGGGTCCCTCCTGGAGCAGCTGCTTCGGGGGGGGCTGGGCTGGGAATAGGCACCGGAAAGGTTTGGGCAGTGCCGGGTTGGTGAGGGGGGTGCAGGGAGCTCACATGGTCGTGTTTCAAGAACAAACTTTTAGCTAATTATAATTTGGACACTTCCTTCTGTTTTCCTGCCAGCAGCAATCTCCTGAGCTCCCATCCCAACCCAGTGGGCCTGGGGGTGTGCAGAGGCTCGGATCAGGAACCTGAAAAATCAAACACTTCACATCCCCCTATGTTTTCAAGTTATCTCATTTTTATATAACCCATCTTGGTACAAATCCAGGAAAAATGTTTGTTGCCATTATTTCCAGGGAAAATTGGGCTTTTCTGCCATTTTGAAGTTTAAAATTTACTTCCTTAAAACAGGAGTATCTTGAAATCCTGAGAGATGATGACCTTCTCAGTGCTGCAGAGTTGGGGCAGGAGTAACCCCTCTGTTAGCTGCCTTCAAAACCTGCTGGATTATTTTTGAGGCAGTTCTGGGGGTTTTAACACACCCTGACAGCTGCATTTTTTGCATTCTTCTCCTTTTCTTCTCTCACACATTTCCCTCACTGCTGAACAGAGCTGTGTGCGCAGCTGGGGCTGGACCAAGGGCCGGACCAAGGCAGGGGCTGAGCGCAGGGGCTGTGGGGCCACTGCTGGAGTTGAGAACATGCAGATGGGGGGATTGTCATGAACTCTGCCCACCCCCCCATAATTCCAGTGAGGCCCTGGCACAGTTGTCCAGGGCAGCTGTGGCTGCCCCATCCCTGGAAGTGTCCAAGGCCAGGTTGGACATGGCTTGGAGCAACCTGGGATAGTGGAAGGTGTACCCAGCCATGGCAGGGGTTGGGACTGGATGATCTTTAAGGTTCCTCCAATCCAGTCCAGTCTGGTATTCTATGATTCTCTGGTAACGATTCCAAAAACTCTCTCCTGCCACAGTGCTTGGTACAAAACTCAACTGTTTTTATCTCCAAACTATGATTAACAAAAGGAAGGGGCTGGATGCCTGGCAGAGCAACTCCCTTTGTGAGCTCCTGCTTGCTGCACCAGTCACATCACGTTACATTGTTCTTTCAAGCACACCATGACATGACTGATGCAATGTGTGATGGGTGGGGGATCCGTCGGGAAACGTGAGGACCCTGATTTTTCAAGGAGCATTTTTACAGAAACGACTGTAATGCCTTTTTAGCTTGTATTGATGGATTGCTAAATAAGGCCTGCCCACACTTTTGCAAATCCTGCAATCAGCTGGTTGCAGTACCTGGAGGGGGATAAAATTTGAAATTTTTTTCCAAATCCTGTTGCTTCCTCCCTGTGAGAGGCAGAGGAGGAGGGGAAATGTCAGAGGATGCAGGGGTGGTTCAATGACCCTGCAGTGCCCAGAGCAGCCACCCAGGCTTGAACATTCCATGGCATTTTCACAGAATCCCACAATCATTTCAGTCAGAAAAGACCTCCAATACCATCAAGTCCAAGCTGCGCCCAATCCACACCTTGTCACCCAGCCCAGAGCTCTGAGTGGCATGTCCAGGCATTCCCTGGACACCTCCAGGGATGGGGACTCCAAACGTCCCTGGGCAGCCCCTTCCAAGGCCTGACCACCCTTTCCATGAGGAAATTCCTCCTGATGTCCAACCTGACCCTCCCATGGCACAGCTTGAGGCTGTTTCTTCTCATCTTGTCCCTTGTTCCCTGGGAGAAGAATCCAACCCCACCTGGCTGCCCCCTCTTACCAGGGAGTTGTGCAGAGCCAGAAGGTCCCCCCTGAGCCTCCTTTTCTCCAGGCTGAGCCCCTGCAGCTCCCTCAGCCTTTCCTCATATGACTCCCCTATGGGCTTTTGGGTTGAGCATAAACTACTGGAAAAGCAGTTCCTGGTGGGATTCTGGTGCTGGCTCAGACCCCTCTGGCTGTGACCTGCCGGCACAGTGTCCCCCAGCAGCCACCAGCCAGGGTCCCACCGTGGCTGGGGACAGGAGAACCCCCTCGCTGGGGCTTCTGCAGCTCTTTGCACTGCTTGCTCTGGCCCCCCTCTCTTCCTCTTGATTAGCAGCTAAAAATCACGGCGGTGTCTGGTAGGACAAAGCCTGTGACAGCAAAGGGAATATTAGGGTCAAGCTTTATTAAGAAAGAAGCTATTGAAATGACATCCTCCAACATATTGCTATTAGGGCCTTGAAGAGTCTTTGCCTCATTAATGTAAAAGGGAGGTGGCAATCTTCCTGATCAACAGTGGCAATTTATTCTAAAGTGTCCATTTTCTGGATGTCAGAGGAAGACTTTTATTTATAATCTTATTTTCAATTTCCACAAAGAACACTTCACTCACGCTTTGGGCAGGTTTTTTTTTTTGCAGACAATAACAATTATAAAACGGTGCTCTGTCCCCCCTCCCCAAAATCCCCCTTGTAGTAGTGTTGACATATGGAAATGAATCAAAATGTAATAGGCATAATTACCAGCATTGTGTGCAGGCTGCAATTAGTGTCTCTTCAAAGCAGACTTGTAATCAAAAGACACTAATAGACAAGGGGAAGGACCGGGCGGCCGCTCCAGGGATGAGCTGGGGCTGGGAGAAATTTTCCCATCCCTGGGAGTGCAGCAGGTCCCTGTCCATGGTAAGGGTGGCTTTCCCGGTGGGAGGGTGATGGGTCAGTGCCCCTGGGAGCCACCAGCCACCCCTGACACCCCCTCAGGTGTCAGGGCAGGTTGGGGTGTCCAAGGAAGTTGTGGCTGCCCCATCACTGGCCAGGTTGGACAGGGTTTGTACCAATCCAGTGTGGTGGGAGGTGTCCCTGCCCATGGCTGGGGGTGGAACAAGATGAGGTTTAAGGTCCTGTCTGACCCAAATCATTCCATGATTTTCAAAATTTGCTTGATGAGTCAAAAGAAAATATTAAAATAGTATTGAGAAAGAAATAGTTGCTTTCTGCACCAGCAGTTGCTCTGCTCACCTTGGCTTGTAAGAACTTTTGATTTCACCAACAGCCAAAAATTATCTATTTTTCCTGTGTTTTGTGAAGTGCAGAATGTTTCCCTCACTCAGATCTGAACATGAGACACAATCTGAATGTGAGGAAACCCCATTACCTGTATCCCTCCAAACCCCTGTTAAGGTGTTGGGTCTAAGCATGGCAAGTTGACAGTTTTGCAAATCAATTTTTACCTGTCAGAAATGTATCAAGCTGAAACTGTTTTTGCAGGAACATTTCTATGTTAATAAGTTTTTGCTTTGAAATAACATCCCCCCACACCTTTTAATAAGGTTAAAGCATTATCTGGGGCCTCATTGGAAGGGGCTGCTGGGGTTTCATTTTCAAATTCATCTTGTTCCTTAATAGTTTCTCAAAATCAAAGTCAGAATGAAATATTTTATGTCCATTACTCAGCCGACTGCTTTTATTGACCCAAACACACTCTTTTTTAGCCAGGGAGGTGTTGAGAGGAATTGTTCAGACTCAAGAAAAGCCTGGGATTTCCTTTGGAGTCCCCTGGTTCTTGCCAGGAAGCCTCCCACTGCAGCTGCTCCTCGAGACTGTAACACAGTCCTGTGGGATGTGCTGGTGGTGACAGTGACACTGGGAAGGCCCAAGGGCCAGGACCTCAGTCTGGGCAACACTTTGGGGTTGTTGCTCCAGCTGGAGTTCTGATGGGATGGGCACCAGCAAAGGGTCTCTGCCTGCCAGGCACTGCCTGGGAGGAGGGCGGGTGGCATCTGGCACCTTCCAGCACTTGCTGTGCCCCAGCTGTGCTGCTACCACTGCTGGTGGGTGAAGGGGTCGATTTTGGGGTGCAGGGTGACACCAGCCCTGCCTGGTCCCACTGACATTCTTGGGGTGCTCAGGGCAGAGCTCACCCACCAGCACCAGCACCCTGCGGAGGAGGAGGGGGCGACATTGGGGTTCTGGGAGCCAGGTGCTGCTTTTCTGGTGTTTTGGCCTGTCCAGGAGAGCCTCTGCTCCCAGGGAATGCTGCTCTGAGAGGAGCAGCTTCTCCATAGTCAGCAGAGAGACGCTGGTGTCAGCCAGGGAAGGATCAGGCCTGTCACCAGCGGGTCTGTGTAGGAGGACTTATATTTGTTTGCAGGAGCCAGATGGTTAAAGAAGAGAGTGACATAATTTCAAGAGCCGGAGCCATGAAGAGAGGGGGAGAGAAAGTCATCAGGGGAAGTGAGACCCCAGGGGCCCCCCAGCAATGGGGTGTGCTGGCACTTCAGCTCTGCTTACTGCAGGGATCCATCCTGGGGTGCTTCAGGGCATTGCTCCTGCTTTTGGACATCTTCCCTCCTTGCCTTTGGATACATAGGGAAGCTGAATTGCGAGTGATACTAATGCTGGAGAAGTTATGAGGGCAGAAGTGGTGGGCACGACCTTGTCATCACTGTGAAGTTCATGATCTTAAGTAGCTCTCCATTTATTAATGGAGGAGCCATTTATTAACCTGCTCAATTCAGTTGTGCCGGCATAAATCTGAAACAACCCCATGCTGTGTGGATTTATACCGGTATAACTGAGGGAGAAACTGGCTGGCATCTCTGTCCATGGCTGTGGAGGTGGCAGGACAGGGTGGCTCCCAGGACAGGCTGTCCCTCACTGTTCTAAGAACAGGGGAGGAAACCTCAGATCTCAGTAGCAAAATTAAGCTGAAAACAGCAGTTCAGTTTCCACAAAGCCAAATGTCCAGTAACAGGGATGATTCCCGTGCTGTGTGCGTGTGCCAGGGCTGGAGCTCAGCTCATCCTTAGCCAAGGGCAAGTGTGAGGCAAAAGGGAATTGAGGGCATCGGCATTGCTCATCCCCAGCTTGGTGGGCAGGGCTGGTCCCTCCGAATCCTCCTTGCCCAGCCGGAACAGCCCAGCACCCACAGCCTTCTGCTCATCAGGGCCTGGAGCAGGGAAAAATAAACCACCAGCTACACAAACCCCCCTACTTCCCCCCCAGCCAAAGTCTTGGATCTCCTTCTTCCTGCATGGAAGTGGATTTCAACCAGCAGAACGTACCTGTCATGTTTTATTGTCTCATTCCCTGTGTTTGATACAGGCTGCAGAGCAAAGGTGATGCCGAGGATGCTGCAGAGGAGGGAAAAATTTCCTCTGAAATTTTAACTGTTCCTTTAGGGCTTTGAAGGAGCTGAAGGGGAGACATGAATCCGAATTTAGAATTACATTTTAAGCCTCCAAGCAGCCTTTTAAAACATCAGAAGGAGCAAGGGTCTGCTATCCTACCATCGGAACCGGGCACAACCTCCTCTTTAAGCACGTACAAACCCCACCCCATGACTCGTGGCTTCCTGCCGCCTGCCCTTATCTTCCCTTATCTGCTGCCGTGCGGAGGCTGCTCCGTCTCCGCGGGCCGTGGCTCCTTTCACAGCCTCCGGAGCAGCGCTCGCTATTCCCGTCACGCTCGGGTCTCCTGGCCCCGCTCTTATCGGCAGCCGCACATGGAGCGCAGGGGGATGCCCGGCCGCCGCTGCGCCTCTTCCAGAGCCATCCCCGGCACCGCGCACGGGGCAAGCCGCGACCTGGAGGGGCTGCTTTATCCCCTTCCTGAGAAAGAAGGATCTTAGCAGGCTGCAGCTGAAAAGACCTTGGCAAATCCTGCGGGAAAACATCTTTGAAGGTGTTGTATAGACGCAGTGGAAGACTTTGTGTGCGGTGCTTGCATGCAGGTTCTGGGAAAGCTGAGGTGCCCACGGGAGGAGTGAACTCCAGGAAAAACTCCAGCACTCCCTGAGTGCCAGGATCCCACACCTCTGCTCAGCCACCTGTGGGTGCCTGGACGTTCATGCCACCTGGTGCCATTCTGCAGATCTATGGAGTACATCAAGGCATTGATATGGTGGCGAAACAACCCTGTATTGGTATGATTAGCAGCGCTATTATTTTGGTGTCCTGCAGAAACGCACCTGAGGAGTGGAGCTGGGCTCTGAATGACACCAGAGGACAAACACACTTTGAGGCAAGCGTCCCCTCCTGCACCGTGGTCATGATCCAGCACAGAAAAAGAGATGTGTCCGTCTGTGACAGCCAATGGCATCACACGTAAGAAGTGTTTCTTGGGGGATTAGTGGGGCTTCTGAGCAGAGAAACACTCCTCCCCCACCACGCCTACACACTCCTGTGCCTGCAGCAGAGCCTGCACACACGGATGCACACGCGTGCACACACATATGGACACACACAAACCCCCCTCCCCACTCCCTGTCCTGCCTCTCCCAGGCCGTGCCGGGGGTGTGTGGGGAAGGAAGGAGTGGGCACTCACACCCTGACAGGCGCCCACGCACGCCCACGGCCCATATGGCTCCTGCACACGGGCTGTGGCTGAAGTTGCTTGGGAAGCGCTTTGTTCCTCAGACCATCGTGGGGAGCGGATCTCTGCCCATACTTGGGTTTAGCAGTTTTCCCTCCTGTCGTTGCCTTCTACAGCTCTGCTGGAAGTTGTCACTGAAAAGGGACTGCGAAGTGTTGCTGTGGCCCCTGCCCTGGGAATGAGGGCTCACAGATCCTTCCTGCTTCCTTTTCCGAGGAAATCCCCAATAATCTATGTCACCTTTGACACTTCACGCTAACTTGTACGTAGAATGCTCCAAGACCATCCCTTTCTACATTCAGCAGAGACTGACATGGGAAGTTCTTCCCTCCCTTCTCAGTTCCTTGGCCTGGCACTGGACATTCTCACACTGGGCAGTAGGGACTGGTCAGCAGCGCGTCCACTCCAGAGATGGTCCCAGCCCAACCCCATTGCCTGCAGCCCTGGATTTTGCATGATTTTAGGATTCAGTTTCCCAGCCAGCCCATGCCTCACCATCAGGCTTTGCCCTTTCTCCTCCCTTCTCTCACATTTTTACTTTCAAGTAAAAGACAGTGTTTCCTTTCTCTGTTATGATCGTGAAATGAGTCTCCTCCAAGCCAGTGGCAAACACGGCATTTCTGAATTTTCCCCAAGTCTCTTCCAGTCTGATTTGCATCAAACCTTACCTTTTTTTTTTTTTTTGTTGTTTGTATTTTTTTTGTTTTGTTTTCTGTCCATCTGTGTAATTATTCCAAGGTCAAAAGGGATTTTCAGACCCAGCAATCTGCCTGAAATCTCAGTCTGTGCATCTCTACAGACCCAAAGGCTTTGGGGGGCAGGCTGGGAGCTGGACCAGGGGATGGATCCCCCAGGGGTGGCAGGTCTGGGGTCCCACCCTGCCCTGCACAACCACAGAGCTCCCACAGACATTACACTGGGGCAGTGTGGGAAGAAATCTAATCTCGTCTTAATTTTCTTAACTAGTATAAATTTCTAAAGAAAAGACATTTGGAAGTGAAATATCAAAATGTGACATTTGGAAAATGTTAAAAAGAACATTGTTGCATTATTGAGATACTTTGTTTCAATTTTCTTTGGAATTAAACTTTGTCAAAATCGTGTGTTGCCACGGGAGGTCTGTTCCCATAAAACAGCAATTTCCAAAGAAATGGTTTCTGGACTCACAATTTTTGACCATCAGTAATGAAATGGCCTCAGAAGGGAGGGTGGAAGCCAGATGTGCACCCAGTTGTCCTGGTCCTGAGCAGATGTGTCCAGCCTTCAGCCCTGGCATCCTCTGGCTCTGTCAGTCACATCCTCAGCAGCCCCAGTGTGGAAAAACACACTGCTTTGGGGAAAACCAGCTTTTCCAGAAAAATGGATCTGGAATTTGGGCTCCAGGATGCAGTACAAATCCCATCAACCTCTGAGGGTGTTGCAGTTCCATTCAGTGCTCACACGGACAGTGGGTTTTGCTGGCTTTGCTTAACATCACTTACTAAAGCCAGTGTAAGTCTGTGGATTTTACCTTCTCCATTCCGGATTAGAACAGCTTTAAGCCTTGCTTAAACCCATGGCTGAGTTAACCAGCACCAAACAAGATAACTCGGGCTCTGTTAAAATAATGTCTGTGTCCCACAGCCTGCGCCAGCCCAGCAGCCAGTGCTGGCTTCCCGGAAGGGAGCACCAGGGCCACACCCCAGCCCAGATTTCACCAAATTTAGACATTTTGACTGGAGAGCCTGAACTCCACTAGGGCAGCATCCATGGCAGTGAGCCCCATGTACTGGTGTGCAGGGCTGGCAGGAGTTATCCATGATCCCCGAAAGATGCTCCCATCCCAATGAATAAATTGACTCATTCCTGCATTTTCCTTCATTTCAGCATATGTGGGTTGCAGGGCCAAGCCTTGCCCAGCTCTGGGTCTCTCCCCAATCCCAGCACTTGCAGGGATCACCCTACAGCTCTGCAGCTCACCCCATTCCATGTGCACCAGGATCACAGCAACATGCTTAGGATATGCTACCAAAACCTGAGGTTTTCTTCTCCCCATCCCACTGTTGGGTTATTTGTACAGGTTAATTCATTATTTTGTAGTTGTTGCTGCCTCTCTGCAGCAGGAATGGAAGCAGAGCTGGCAGTGGAGCCGCTCACACCCAAAGGCAGCTTTGTGAAGTCAGCAAAAAGGCGGCGGAAAATGACTGTTCAATGAAATCACATATTTTGGGTAAACGTTGCCTGCTGAAAGAGTCGGTCTCTGCATTAAACTGGGTGGCAGGAGGAGTTGCTGTGAAATCATAGCAGGGATTAGATGGAAAAGAGCATTTCGTGTTTAAGTGCTGATTAAAAAGCAATATGTTACCAAAAAGCTTCGCACCAAGTGGGTGACTCCTGTCCCTGCTGCTTGGTGACTCTCGGGGATTATCATGATATGCCCGATGAGTTCTCAGCACAGGCACTTCACCATTTCCCAGCCCCTGGGTCTCTTGGTGGGTTTTTTGCTGCATTTCAGCGAGGCCCTTTAGGGTGAAATTAATTCAGTTTAGCAGCCAACAGGCTCCAAATCGATTCATTCTGCAGCTGGGATGGTTTATGGGCAGGACGGATGGGCTGCAGCACACAGCTCTGTGTCTGCAGACACTGACAGGAAACCTCAGGGGAAAAGGGATCCACAAAACTGTCCCTTTTATGTTTGGGAATAATAGTTATTTGGCTGCAAAAAAGGCTGCCAAACACTTGCAGGAAAACCCTGATTCCTGCCGTGCCAAGACCCCAGAAAGGCAGTGAAGGGTGGGTGTGTTGTGGGTGGGTGGCAGCACCATGGTCTGGGATCGAAGGCAGGAGGGAGGGGACAGTGGCGGTACAGAAGCCGTGACCAGGGCAGAGGAACCTTGCTCAAAGCCATCACTTCCATCCATCCCCACCTGGCCAGGGGCTTTTCCCTGGCACCTCTTGGTGCAGTGGGACTTCTTGGATGCCTCAGGATGGAGACCCCGCAGGGCTGGGAGCAGAGCCCACCGTGGGGCCAGCCCTGTCCCTCCTGGCAGCCCGGCAGCCTGGGCGGGCTCCAGCGGCTCTCTGCGAGCTCCTTCACCCCCAAAATCTGGGCTCAGGGCAACACTGAGGCCACCACATTGCAGCCCCCCCTGCCCAGTCCCAGTGCCACGCTGTCACTGTCCCCGAGTGCAGCAGCCGCTCTGTGTCCCCGCAGGCTGCGCTGGCTCCTGCAGACAGACACACGGACGGTCTGCACGTCACCTGCGCTCCCGGCAGGGTTTGGATCCCGGCTCTCCGTTCCCTACCCTGCTTCTCAAATGCTAATGTAGCTTTTGATGTACACGTCTTCATCCTTCAGCAGAAGCGGGATCCAGCTTTGGACAGGCGCAGCACCGTGCCGACGGCGGCTTTGCAACAGGAGCTGCCGTCCTGTTCCTTGACTCGATCCCAGCGTTTTGTCATTTTTGAGGAAATAACAAACTTGAAAGTATTCGGCTTTGGTGCAGCAATTGCAGCTTAATTGCACGTCTCCTTCTGCCCACACAAATGCTGAAAAGTGACTTGGCAAACTTTAAAGGCAATCCAGGACTGAAATGGGGAGGCTTGACAAGCCAGCATTCATCAGCTCTGACTAACGCGTCTGTACTCTCAAACCTGCTGCTGTTCCTGCGTTGGCCTGACATCTTGCTGCCCTCAAAGAATTTCTTTTGAGTCTCAATCAGCGGCTGCCGGGTGGCTGTGTCTGAAAGGTCCCCCCAGCGTTTCAGCTGCCAGGTTACCCACAAACCATTCCTGGGGCGGGGGCTGCGCTGGCCGTGCCCTGGCAGGAGCTGGGGTGGTTTTGCTGCACAGAGAAGATGGAGTGGGCAGATGTCCTGGCATGTCACCGATGTTTGTGCTGGTGATGTTCCAGAGGACATGGCTGGCAGCACAGCTTTGGCCCCACTCCCCACAGGCTGGAGGCAGCTGCCTCCCCAGGAGACCTCTGTGCAGGTCAGGGTGCCTGCAGGTCAGGGGGTCTACAATGTCTGATGGAAACCTGAGCTGCAACGAGTCCACAGCTCCCATGAGGGAATGGCTGGCAGGGCAATGGGGAAGAGGGAAGGGAAGGCAGAGTCCTGGTCCCGCAGGGTTTCCAGTACCACAGGCGATGGGAGAGATGCTCTGGTCATGTCACCAGCTGGGAGGTGGCACATCCCCAGGACAAGGCTGTGTCTGAGGGCAGGGCAGTGGAAATGCTTTGCCCCCCCAGCCCCCTGGTGCCCCTGGGGAAGCTGCTTGGCACTGCCAACACTTTTCCCTGCTCATCTGCCAGGTCTCCTGAAGGAAACAAGGCAAGGAGTGAGCCGGGATCAATGGTTAGTGGGAAAGCATGAGAATGGGGTCAAGAACCCCTAGAGGAGCAGAAGAGTTAAACAAGCACAAGAGACCTCGTGGTTGTTTGCTCAGGTTCAGGTGCATTTCCCAGGTCTGCTGCTTCATCCAGCCCTTCTTCCTCACATGTTGGACGGGCAGGCTCTGATCCAGGTGAGCCAAGGCCAGGTGGGAAGGACATAGCGGAGCCAGTGGGAATGGCCCAAGGGGACAGTGCTGAGGCCTGAGCCTCCAGTGGATGTGGCAGTGAGGGAATCACAGCCCCAGCTCACTGTCCCAGGATGTTTGGGATCAGCACAAAGTTTGGGTACACTTGAATTCACTATTTCTTGAACTGCCCCTCATGGCTGAGCAGGGTTTAGTGTGCACAGCATGTTGCCTGCACTTGGCATGGGAAGCATTGAGTCTACAGGCTTCCGCAAGGAAAATATTTAAGATTTCTCAGCAAATGGTGCATGCAGCTTTTCAGGAGGATGTTTTGCTCTTTTCCCCATGATCAGACTCATCCGGCGTGTTCAAACGACAGCCTCATTTATACACAGCATCGGAAGGAGTGTGGGGAGGGGATGTTTTCTCCCTTCAGAAACAGCACAATTTACCAAAGGACAGGAATTATGTAAAGCAACAGGATTTACTCCCAGCCCAAAGTCTGTAAACAGTGTGAGTTATGCTGCATGGAGCTTCTGAAAAGATAACTGGGAGGGGAGGCCGCTTGGTTCATTTTGTGAATGAGCAACTCAGTGGTGGCTGTGGGGTTTATTCCGCTCCACAGTGTGCACGCAGCACTCACCATGTGCTTGGGAATGAGCAGCCGAGGAAATAGATCTTTGCTGGAGGCAATTGCTTTCCCAACAGTGAGAGAAAACATCATGCATGGCAGGCTTAGAGGATATTATTTTAATACCTTTCTTCTCGCTGTAGAGCGAGGTGGCCGCATGCTGGGGCAGACACACAGGGTCACCCCCTGTGCCTCACACTCCAGTCACAGCCAGGCTGGGCTGTCAGAGTGGGTGCAGAATCTCCCCCTCAACCCCTACACTGTGACTGTGCCACAGAGCCAGGCTGAGCCAAGCCCTTGTCTCACCTGATAAGGCCATTCAAAGTCCCTGCTGGCTCCTGCCCTGGCCCAGGGAGCTGTACCTCTGCTCCAGGGCCCGCCTGCTCCCTCGGTCCTTGCTTCTGCACTCCTCCTCACATGAGCAGCTTCTTGCCACACACTCCAGAAGCGGAAATCCACCTTTCTGAAATGGCATTGCAGTTTCGTGTGCATTCTGGATGAGACTCAAAGCAGCATCTTCCAGGAGAAATCTGTTGGTCTGATCTAAACCTGCTGGGGACAGGGTGGGTTTAGGAGCCCTGGAGAACAGCAGAGATGTGATGCACTGCACAGGGGACCATGCACCAGCTGCCCCTCCTTCAGGGGGCTGAGCATCCTTCATCCTCCTGCCAGGAGCAGAGAGGATGCCCTGGAGATCCCCACTCTGCCCCCAGCACACCAAACCTCAGGTGCAACCCAAGGCTTCCTTGCCACAGGAACCTGAACACAGGCAAAACCGCTGTGACCCTCCCCAAAACGGCTGCAGCTGCAATGCCTCGGTGCTGGTCAGCTGCCCAGCTGTGGGGCTGCTGGCAGGACCACGGGGCAGACGGGGCTGGCAGCTGGCTCTACCCGCAGAGCCGTGCCTGCCTTCTCCAAGCCTCCCTGTTTATTTGTTCTGCAACAGCTTGAAACCAAATAGGGTTAATAGCCCTCCCTGTGTCCTAGTGAGATGAAACTACCATTGGGAGACCCAGGACAATTTTTATATAGGATTAGAAAACAAAAATCAATATTTAATTATCTGTAAGCTTTTTGTGTCACTGCATCCTTAGCTTGCTAACGGTGAGTGCCGGCTGCCAGCAGAAAGTGAGTCATTAAAGGCGCAGTATCTTTTACTGGCCCGTTATGGGCACACAGTAAATAGAGCACATTATCACTCCTCACACACCTGCACGGTTATTTATCTTTACAATCTCTATTTACCTATATTTATGGTGGGTTTCTCCTGTATATTATATGGCCAGGTTAACTTTAATGGGCTTCATTAAAACAGGCACTTAACAAAACTTTGGAACATCCTCGTTTGGACAGACTGCAGGAAACTGAAACGGGGAAGGAGGAGGAGAAGCGCTTTGTGTCACAGAGTCCCCAGCACTCAGGAGCTGAAGGGTGGCTGATGGAAACACTAGTGGCTTCAGGGCTGTGTCACCACCTGAGGCTTTCCAGGACCCATGGGGTGAGGGGCTGCTCAGGGTCTCCTTCTCTATCCCTGTTCTGCCTTTCCCCCATATCTGAGTCCCACAGGGGACAGACAGACATTCCCCAGCACCGCTCTTGCTCTCCTGCTTAGGGTCCATCCTGTGGCTCTGTCCCTGCAGATCCTCCATCTTCCTGTGCCCATCCACCTGTACTCGCTGTGCCACGGCCCACTCAGAGCCCCTCAAAACACCATAAATAAACACCCTGGGAAACGAAACCTTCCCCCGTGGCGAGGGGAACGGGCAATTAGCAGATCTTTTTTGCTGCAGTAGTTAATTTTTTACAAGCCTCCCTTATTTTCCCTGTTTCCCCTGGTTAATAATGACTCGCAGCCGCTTACACCATAAATAAGTTCCACAAATTTCACAGATGCACCGGGCTGTTTAAGCAGGGAAATTGAGCAGCATATGTCTGAATGGTTAATTGACTTAATTGCTGTTAGTTGGGCTATTAGCACACTTGATCCACCCCAATGACCGCAATACTTTCTTAATGGTGTTCATTTTATTTGGATGCCAAGCTCCAGTTACCATTACAGGGAAATTTCCAATTGCTGATTACCTCATAAATATATAATTGTAGTCATAGGCTAAATAAAGCCAACAGGCATTAATAATGAACAGCATTTGACTAAGAACCTTTAAAGGATGATGAAAGTTTCTTTAAGGACCTCAGCTATTCTTGAAATGTAAATAATCTTTCATGCTTCTATTTTTAATGATGCTGCATCCTTTTTCCAGTCGGCATCAAGCACCAGGAGAGGTGCTTGGTGCATCCCACATCCAGGTAATGTCCAGAGAAAACAACAGAGCCGGGAGCCCAGGATCAGTTCCCAAGGGACGCTGAGGTTATCCCCATGATGGGGGTGGGTGACCAGGATGCTGCTCAGGACGAGTGCTGGGTCCAGCCACACCCAAATGAGTTTAGTTTGTCACCAGACAAACAACCAAAAACTCACCCCTCCCAGTGCATATTTGCCCCCAAGGGTGGCACTAAGGGCAGGTATGATTTATCTAGAAGAGGAATGGCAAGGGAGAAAGGGCCTTTTCCAACTCCAGCATTGTTACTGGCTCTAGAGACAATTTAATTATCCCAGGCTATTCTTAACTGACCTAGTCAAATGAACCTGCCTAGCTCTGTCCACAATAATTACCCACGATTTGCTAATTCATGTGGAGAAGAAATTACTCCTCGATAGTCTGTTAATCTTTGATTCCCAACCATGAGCTCATTTACTCCAGGCTTGTTCCCTACTGGCACCAAACGGAGAGCATTGCATTAGTTATTTTCAGCTATTAGGGAACTAGTTATAATTAATGTTGGCTTTGACCCTGGTTTTGGGCAGACACCTTGGGATGCTGTCATTGGTGAGGGCTGTGTCACAGCCACATTTCTGGGATTTGGGACCACCTTGCACATCCTTGTGGCAGGGTCACTTGAGATGACAAGCAGGGCTGGGACACATGGAAGAAGGGACCTGCCATGCTTGGATGTGTGGGGTGATGATGGTTCCCACACCCGTGGGCAGCATCCCACCCTCTCCCTCATTGCCAGAAAGGTGGGAATGTGTCACCCTGGATCTGTGTGCCCCATGGGACAGGGAGGACTTGTGACTGTGGGCTGCCCCATGGGGGATGGCAAGGGGGGCTCTGCCACCGTCCCACTAAGGAGTGGTTTCCAATTTCCAGTCCTTCTGCCCATTTCTATAGACACTGCCGTGTGATGGGAATCCAGAGAATCACTGGATGTGTGCAGGGATGGATGATGTGAAGAAAGGAAACAATCAGGAGAGAGGAAAAGGCTTTTGAGGAACAGGAGAGAGAAAGACCCTTCTCAGCCTCCTGCCCACCTGCCTGAGCTGCTCTTCCTGCAGTGCCAGGGTCCCTCTGCACCCCAGGGCAACCCCCTTGTGCCTTTCCTGGGGTCCCTGGGGAGGAACAAGGGCTGGAAGAAGTTGGATTTCGCCCATTCCCAAGGGTTAAAATTCCCCTACCTTGCCTTGCTCTCTTGGGACCTTTCCCATCAGGGACCCCCTGCCTGCTCACCCCTCATCGGATGGGGGTGGGCTCCTCTCCATCTCCCCTCCAAACTCCTCTCCACCCTTGGCTGGACCACTGACACCCTGGTGGGACTGATGGCACCAGGGGGGTCAGGTTGCTCTCCAGACCTGCAGAAAATGGGAAGCAGATGTTGCTTCAGCAGAGGAAAGGTCTCGGGATATGAAATAGTTTCACCTGGTGCCTTCATCTTCTGGAAAATCACACGTGACAATTCCTTTTGAAAATGATCAAAGCCAGGCACGGCGTTTCCTCTCTCCTTGCCGAGCTACTCCACTCTGTTTTATCAGATGGAGTTTAAAGCAAGAGCATGTTTTATTTTAAAATAGACTTTAAAAATATTCCGGCCTTTCAGCTTGACCATTCAAACCATCTGCTTTCCTATGTCTCAGATATTGGCCCAGAGAAGAGGAGCGGTGTTAACAATAAGCAAAAGTACCTAATAATCAGTTTAATACAATGCTGCACGATACTTACGGAGTTGGCATTCCCAAAGTTATTACCAGAAGCCAAATCTTAATCCTTTTTAAGTTGGGGGGGAAAATGGATCAAAAATTAGAATGATATCAAGCATAAAATAATCTTCTGTCTGTATTGCACTGATAAAAAAATAGAATATATAATTACCATGTACAAACTGCTTATGTTTGTGATTATATGTTGCTGCCATCTCCAGGTCCTCCCAGTAAATGACTTAATTGGGTTGTCCTGATGTATGGATGGAGAGCGGGAATGTTTGCTGATCTCACAGGGATGTGTGCTGGATCCCTGCACCAGGGGATGGTGCCTGAGACAGGGACAGGGCTTTGCTCCTCCTGAAGATGCTGCAGGGGGTGAGAGGGGCTGCTGGTACCCCCCCCAGGACTGGGTACTCCCACCTGAGTGGCTGCTCCCTGTGTTCCTTTTTTCCTCCTCCTTTACAATTGCCATATCCCACCACCGATTTTTTTTTTTCCTGGCAATTTATCAGTAGAGTGAGAAGAAAATCTGGCAGAAGAATGGCCTGGAGGCTCTGGGACACTGGTGGCATGGGAGCTGGAGGTTTTGGAATTTGGAAAGTGCCTCATGCTTGAAGAGCCATTGAATCAACAAAGGATCCAGTGCCCTGTCTAGACACTAAATGTACTTGAAAATCAAGTCATGGGATTATCATCACAGAGGACCAGACTGGGCAGGCATAAAACCAGTTTCTAGGGCTGAAAGGAAATGGTGAGAAATAAAAAACAGCTCAGAAAGCTGGCAAAGGGAAAAAGTTGGGGCTTCCCTTTGCTGTGAGTGGCACCCAGATGGAGAAACCACTGCCTTGGGGGAAAAATGAGAGACAAAATTCCAAGGGATTAGAGGAGCATCTTCCACTGGCACTCACACACACAGGAAAGATAACAGGGAATAGCCTGACCCCAGGAAAGAATTGTATCCATGCATGGGATAAATGACACCAGAATGCTCCCCAGGTAAAAGGGACACCCAATGGTTCCCTGGGTGGTGGCTCCGATCTGCATCTCTGTGCAGAACAGGGAGAGCTGTGTGTAACAATAAATCTCTGCCCACGGATAGCCCAAGAGAATGTACAGTGTGTGTAACACACCAGGATTAGGGGATTTTTGATGTATAAAAATGCCTTATTCGCTTTCTGCTTCTTCTGCCACATATCAAACCACAACACCCCTTGCAGCCTCACGCTCCTCTTTACTGCCCGCTGTTTTTATTAGAGCTGAGGAAAGAGATTTTTTATTTTCTGTTGGGTTTTGTGTTGTCTTTTCTTATATTTGCTAAATTTAGCTCTTTTTCTGGTGAGAATGCTCAGCAGCACAGAAAGCAATGCTCTCAGATAAGTTCATCATTCTCAAAAGCCTTTGGTGTCATTTAGTGAGGAATTTTTGCTCAGAAAAACATTTCAATGCAAATGATGGCCATTACCACAATTAAATATTTATTTTTTTGCCTGCAAAGGCGAAGATGATTTCCTAACTGACTCAGGAAGGTGGGCAGCAAGGGAGGGAGTATGACAGACTATGGTGGCTCCTCTTGCTGTGCCAGAGGTGTGGGAGCACACCTGGACAGGTGAAGCTGCTCAGGCGAAGCTGCCAGAGCTTTGCGAGGTGACACCCTCAGTTGGAAATAGCTTTGCCCACCCTGTCTGGTTCCATGATTCTGTGGTTCTCTGATTCTTTGACTCTGCTCTTAACACCCTGTTCCAGAGACTCTGACTGGTTTCAAGTTCTTGTGCAGAGAATTTTTCTCAATAACCTCTAAACCTGCAAATCAATACGCGAGGTTTGCTAAACAATCCAGCTGAATCAAAGGTATATTTTGAAGCTGAAAAAGTACTCTCTGCACTTTTTACCATTTACCCAGCGCTAATATTTACCTGGAATTAATTCTGCTCCTTTCCCAACCCAGAGAGCCTCCCTGCTGGGGGAAGGCAGGTGAGCAGCCCTCCTTGCTTCCATGGGGTGAAAATGTTTTGGATGACCATAATTTGTTCTCTTGTTTCCTGGGATCTGAAATATATTTGATGTAAAAGGTCAAAAGAGTTTTCAGTCATGCAAACAAGCTGCCAAATATAGACGGCCAGAAATATGTAAATTCAGTGACTTGGACAATTAACATTTAAGCTAAATTAAAACTAGAAGTGGTGAGGACACACGAGTGATGGTTGTGCCCATCACATCTCTCCAGGCTGGCACAGCACAGCCAACCTGAATCCCTCAGTCCCACCTGCTCTCAGGTGGTTTATCACCAATAAACTACCAACAGTTTATGACCAATAAATAAATAATTTGAGAAACACCTTTGCAGAGAGTTTTGGCTACTGCATCACAGGCTTTCCTAAAATGCAAGAAGACCAGTTTTGGGCACTGCTTCCCATGACATGGTTCCTTTGGCCATGCCAGGCTCAACTGGCACAGAGATCCCACTGTCCTTTCCTCCATCCCGTCTTTCCCATCAGTATCCTTGGATCCTTTCAAGCTGGGAGGGAGCTGGTGGGTGCTGGGCCATCCTCCTCCCCTCTTCCAGACCAGCTCAATCTCCTGTGGTGCCCTCACCTCCACCCAGCCTCCTCTGACAGCAGGGATGGGGGAATCCCATCTGCCTTCCCCCTCTCCTTGGCTTTTCCTTTATTACACTGTGGGACCACCATGTTCCCACTGCAGCTTTCCCCACTGTGACTGCATCTGGGAATCTTTCATTTCCCCCCACCTTTGCCAAGCTGGGCCAGCAGTTCCCTGAGTTTTGGGGTTTGCCGTTGCCCTCCAGACTGCTGCCATCTTCTGAACACGGCTGGCAGGGGAGGGATGTGCTCCCTGGAGCTGCTTCTCCCTTTGTGTGGGAGAAATTCCACACGGAGCAAGCATCTCCCCTCCGGTGCTCAGTAAGGTGGGGCCGAAGGAGACAGGAGGGACCCTTTAATGAGGGGGGTGTCTGAAGGACTTTGTGAATGGACTGGGAAAGTCATGGGCTCGGGATCACATTGCGCCCGCTGAAAGAGCCCCGTAAATGGAGTCATTCTTGGTGGCAGTAACTGATCCGCCTCCCGGCTGAGAGTCATGGAGATTAGGCATTAATTGAACACGGGCTCCGAGGGGGGAGAGCGCGGGCTCAGGGTGGGGAGGCAAAGGAAACATTAGAATGGGAGCACAGAGAGAGGCTGTTAATAAAGACACAAGGGCAGCTGTGCACCGAACGTGGGGGGATATGGGGTTTCAAGAGCCGGGATCCTCTTTCCACTGAGAGCTACCTTTCATGGGATGTAACCTTAGGAATCAGCCCCGGAGCCAGCGCGGCTCCGGCCGCACTGCCCTGCGGACGGGGACAGGGACAGCCCTGCCTGGCCTGGGGGTCTCTAGGGATGGAGACAGGGGCAGGGGCAGCACTGCCCACTGAGGGGGTCTCTGGCAGCACTGTCCCGGCCTCTACCCGTGAAGGGAATTGCATCCATTGCTTCCCACCCATCCAGGACCTTGGGATTAATGGATCGGGAGGGGGGTGATGAGCAGAGTACTTCGGGAATGGGGAGGGTCGCGGGGAGCCGTGCCCAGCTCGGCTGGGGCTGGGTTTAATCTGGAAGTCACGGCGAGACAATGAGTTTTCCTCGTCAAAGCTTTTCAGTTCATTACTCTGCCTCTCTCTTTTCTGCAAATAAGTAAATGCACTTAACAGGTTGCTGCAGGTCACCTAAGCTCCCTGTCGTGTGTGCACTCTTATCCCCTGGTAATTGCAAAGTGCTGCTACCGATCTGAAATGTCAAAGAAGTGATTTAAATAGGAATTTACATTTGCTGCAAACGAGGGCGGCACGCACAGAGAGTGACTGCCACCAGCTGACACCCAGCACTGCAAAACGGGGGGATTGGACTGGGGTTCCCACCCCCACGTGTGTTGAGATGCCCAGGAATTCACAGAGGAAGATCCCGAGCCTTGAAAATGACGCTCCACTGGCTGCAGGTTGGGGCATCATGGGGAAATCCCACCCCTGCCACAAAGGCTCCTCAGACCCTTTAATCTCCCTTTGCACAGGTACAAGAGGATGACCGCGGTTTGCTGGTAGGAGTGGAGGGACTCAGAACCGTAGAATCCCAGAACAGTTTGGGTTGGAAGGGACCTTAAAGATCATCTCATTCCAACCCCCTCACTTGCACAGGATGTGCACAGGGCTTTTCCAAAGGTGTGGCTTCTCCCCAGATCTGCACTGGCCAGAGATGGTTCAGGGTAGAATGAGCTCGATGGACCTGTGTGCGTGTCTCCACCTGCTCCCAGAGCTGCTGAATTCCCCACAAACACACAGTCCAGCTGCGATCCCGAGCATCCCTCTGTGTTTGGCAGCCAGGACACCCTGGGAAAAACCTGGAAGCAGACCTCCCACTGGAAGTGGTGATCCTCTGCCGACTGCCAACCTGAGGAGAAAGAGACTGAGATCTGGGCAGTCCCTGCAGGCAGCATCAGGAGCAGGGATGTTGCTGCCCTTCCAGCAGCCGGGCTTGGGGTCCCTTTTGTTTTCTCTCCCTGAATTTCAGGGTCACACAGAAAATTGTGAGTGAAATTCCCACTTGTGGCCAACCCACCAGCACCAAGAGACGCTGTGGTCCAGTGCCAAGGGGCACCAGCCTGTTCAGGCTAATCTCATATCCGTGTACCCAAACTTTGGATATGTGGATTTTACCATGTTGGTGTCCAAAGTGCTTTCATTAACACTTTGCTGTAGCTCTGATACAGCGGATAATGTGGTTTTCCCAGTGGAGCGTGCATTTCCTCAGGCACGTGGAGAGCTGGCACCTTTCCCTTTCCTCCTCTCTCACACTTTCCACATGAGCAGTCCCAGCAATACGCACAAACCCATTTAGCAAATGGATTTTTTTTCTTGTGAAGTGTTCAAAAATAGTCACCCTTTATTATTAAAGATGGTGATGGGCGTTTCATGACTCAACAGTCTGAGGGCGAATCTGCACCCGGGATATCAATAGTGCACGTAAGCAACTGCAGCAATCGATAGTTCAAGTATATTTCTGTATTTATTACATATTCCATCGACTAAGTCCTGCTCTTTTATCAATACATTAACTGATAATAAAACTCTGTTTGCTATAGAAAATATTAGATACTGTATAACAAATAACTGAACCTCGGTGTGTGTGAGGATCGAGCTGCAGAGGCGCAGCAGGAGGGAGCCGTGCGATACCCTCCCGGTTATCCCACCTCATTTGATTAAAGGCAGAACAAAACACCACAGATGAGACATTAAAAACATCTTGTGCTAATACAGATCTGAAGCCATCAAAGCAGGAAAGATTAAAATGAGCCAGTTTCCTGATTTCCAGTGGTGTTTGAAACTCCTGCTTCGATTGCGCTGCTCCCAGGGATTCCAGACACAGGTCAGGTGTGCAGAGCTTCCCCTTCCCTGCTTCTGCTGCAATTTTGGACAGGTCATGTTGTCCCCAGTGTTTGCTGCAGGTGACTTGCAGCAGGAGAGAGCAGTGGGATTGAGATTTAGAGGTTTAGACTGGATATTAGGAAAATTTTTCCATTGAAAATGTTTTTCAGCACTGGCACAGGCTGCCCAGGGCAGTGGCGGAGTCACTGTTCCTGGAGTGATTTAAAAGCCGTGCATGTGGTTGTGGCACTTGGGGACATGGTCTAGTGGTGGCCTTGGCAGTGCTGTGGGATGGACTCAATGATCTTAGAAGGCTTTTCCAGTCAAAAGGATCCCATGATTCTGTCATCCAGACACATTTTACCTGGGGCAGGCATTGACTCTGACAATGCTCTGGCTGAGGAAGCCTCATTGGACCCAACTGGTTCCAGGGAAGGGGAGAGAAGGAGCTGGTGGATCCAGGGCTCTCAGACACCCTTGAGCAGGGATATTTCTGACTCAATAGTGTTTGAGCAGCTCCCAGCTCCTTATCCCTCTCCTTCCAGGAAAGTGTCAGGCTGCAGACACATTCGGGGGCTCCTATATCAAACCCCGTTGGGTACACAGGGATCTTAAATAGCCAGGAAGGAGCTCCTTACAGTTTGCAGGGTGTTAATGGCAGTTTGGGACAGATGTGAGCAAACCATGGCGCTGGGTGTTGATCCCCCGGTCATTAATGCTTGTGCCCACAAAGGAATAATCAGGGTGAGTTACAGCTACAGGGCCTGGTGCTTTGTGTGCATAGTTCTGGATATTCCCCAAATTCACCCCTGTCTGGGTGGGCTCATGGTGGCACCTGAGGACAGCCAGTGCATGTCACTGATGGCCCAGCACCAGCCACGCTGCCACCAGACCGTGACCTCTGTCCACAAGAGAAAACAGCCAGCTTTGAGTCAAATGTGAAAGAAGATGATTTTTGTGTCACTTTTAATTAAGCTTGATAGCAAAGCCTCTAATAAGTGTGAGGGATGTGTGCCATGAACAAACACACTGCATTACTATCAGTTATATTTTATTTTTATCATTGTTATTATTTATTAGTCTGGAGCCCCAGTAGCCCATTGATCTGCTCCCGAGGAGCCTGAGTGAGGCTGAGCAGTCATAGATCATCTTAGACAGAGGCTGACATGGGCATTTTCTGTCCTAAACCATTTACCAGGAGCATGTGAGCTGTGGCACAGTTTGGTTTGAGAAGGCTTTGCAGGGGAAGCAGGTGATGGCTGAAAAGCCTGGTCCTGCCATGGTGTGAGGCTGTGTGGGAGCTGAGGACTGGCTGGCACTGCACCCTGGGGGATGCTGGTGGCACCTGAGGGGTGGCCTGAGCAGGACTTGGAGCAGCCTGGGGAGGTGGGGGCCAGGCAGGTCAGGGGAGGCTGCCCCAGGTAAGTCACATCCCTGGCAAGGCTTTTCCTCATGTGGAGAGGTTTGGAGAAGATAAAAGAGCTTTTTTCTTGTGCAGCCTTAGGATTGCGGTGTGGGATGCAGCCAGCTCGGTGCAGGTGAATAACCCCTCTACAGTGACCTGGAGAAGGCAGAGTGGTCCTGCTGCAGTGGAGCAGGGACCCGGCCCCTGCTCGGGGTGAGAATAGGGGGTGCTTTTTCCTGCAGCTCTGCAAACATTAATTACCATGATCCCTCTTTGAAAGCAAACGGAGGAAACGCAAGCAGGGAAAGCTGGATGCCAAAAAAATCAAAAACTATTCCATGCACAGAGAATGCAGTGCAAAGGAGCGAGGAAGGGCTGTGGGCTGATCCCAGCTGGCCCCTTTGCACCCACCAGCTCACTGCAGCCGTGTTTGCTCCGGGAGCTGGGGTGCCCCAAAGCCAGGCACGCTTTGGTTGTCAGGAAGGCCCTGCTGTCCGTGGCTCCAGCTCAGCGAGATGCTCACACAGGATTATCATCTTCCTCGGCAGCGCAGGGAACCAGCAGCACAGCCCCTGGGGCAGGACCCTCACCCAGCCCCTGCTCAGCTCACACCCACCCTGCCCGTCCCCAAATCCGTGCCGTCCCTCAGTGTCCCCGGCTGTGCCTGCCGGAGCTGGGGCCATCGCGGTCACTGCTCCGTGGACAGAGCAGTGACCAGCGAGGTGTCTGTGTCCAGATGCCCGTTTACATCCCCGTGCTCTGGTGCTTTCCGAGGGGGAACGTCTGTGTCTTTGTCCCTGCTGATTGCCCTCCGCTTGCTCGTGCATTTGATTGTTTCAGACAAGCAGCCTTCACCTGAGGACATGTCAGGGCGCTGCTGGTTACTTGTCCAAAGGGGAAAACATTCTTTATCTCCTTCAGTAGCTCGTGCTTTCTGAGGCAGCAACACCCCGTGCTGCCGGAGCCGCAGCCCCTCGGGTCGCACGAGATCCGTGCTTTGTGTAGCTCAGTAAATCTGCAGATGTTCTGTACTGACATGGCCATCCCGAGGAATAAAAATCTGCAGCTTTTCCAAAGTGAAAAAGGGGTTTAATTTCCGAGAGACGGATTTGTGTGGCAAAGGGGAAGGGCACGTCATGGCCTGTGGCCAGCTGGCACTGCCAGCGCCACCCTTGCCCATGTGTGTCTGGTCAGAGGGGCTGTGGGAGCAGAAGTGACCCACAGCGGGTGGCAGGGAGCCCTGGCCATCGCTGTCACAACTGCTGGGGACACCCCTGCGCTGCCACCCTGCATCACCCTGGCAGAGAGTGCGGGACACCCACAGCTGGCCCCAGGCAGCCAAACCACTGAGCTGAGACAAATCCAAGCTGCTGTTCATCCCATGAAAACACAGGATTTTCACAGGCCCTTCAGCACAGCTTGCAGCCAGCTGAGGCTCCAGCGATGGAGACAGGGACCCAGAGCCCCCTGACCCCTCCTTGGGGGTCCTGGGACAGCCTCAATGTCCCAAACTCCTCACGTGAGCAGAGAGTTAGGCTCTGCATGTGTGTGCATGTGTGTGTGTGTGTTTAATAAAATACAAACTTACATTTCCCTTTTCAAATGGAATTAACATACTTTATTGCCAGCTATAAGAATTATTCCTTAAGGGTAAGAAGTTTATAAAAAATTTAAAGTAACAAAGGCAAACTTATAAAAAATTCATCTTTTAGTAGTGATTGCTCCATAAAAAAAAGAGTAGGTTTAAGTGAGAATACAAAATTCACAGAATTAATTATGTAAACAGAAAAAAAGGCACAACAGCTGAGAACTAAACTAATTAGCAGCAGAGTAGCCCTGCCAGTGGCAGCCTGGGCCAGCGCATTGGCTGCGTGAGAGAAACCCACAGTGACACTTGTGTCCTCAAGTTATTTATAACACAGCTCTGCTGAGGCTCAGAGCAGTGCTGGCTTAATGAACCCAACGGTGAGTGTGGGGAACACCGGCTTTTCTCACCTGGGTGTCAAGCTGGGATCTTTGTCCCGAGGGTGCTGACATTGGCTCAGATTTACCATGGGCTCCTCTGCAGGAGCTGCTGCAGGAGCCAGGAGACTCTTGGAATCCCAGAATGGCCTGGGTTGCCTGGCCAAGGGTCTCAGAAAAAAGAAAGAAAACCCCAGATCCCTACAAATGGGACACCTGAAGGGAAACCCCAGCCCTTCCTTGATGCTTCCTGCCCTTCAAGCCAGGACAAGGCTGTGGCCAAACCCTCTGGACCCTAACCTTCCCTCTGTTCTTGGTGGAGAGCAGAGAAGGGGCAGAAGAGGGGAGACAAGGCTGGGGTGGCAGGAGAACCTTGCCAGGTAAGTGCAGGTTGTCACCTTGGCTCAGCCTCTGTCCCTCTGCTTGGGCACAGCAGCGTCCCCAGGGCACCCCCTGATGCTGACCCCAGCCCAGACAGACATTGGGGGTGCTCAGGGGGGCTCAGTGGGGGTGTTCTGAGCTGGCTCTGTTCCCACCCACCCCTCAGGACTGTGGGAGCTGGCTGTCCCCCCTGGGGGACCCTGGCCTGTAAGACCTGGTCCCCAAAGTCACCTGTCCATGGCCGGCTGTGCCACTCCAGCTCCTGTGCTTGGATCAGTCAGGTTTAATGATTGCCTGGCTCCATCCAGAACAGCCAAACGCAACGGACGGGAGCAGAATGAGCAAGAGCCTTTCCATTCACAGGCACATTAAAGGTGTCATTGAGATGGAAGGCGCTTGCTCATTCCAGCCTGCGCTTTGCATTATTTTTCACTGTAGGAAAATTTTCAGGAGGCGAAAAGAAACTTAAGGAGCACATTTAAAAGTAAAGTTGAATAGAACAGGGCTGCTGGGAATACAAATGTTGCTCGAGTTTCCTTCTGCTGGCTGTCCTCTGCCAGGAGGCTCTGCTGGTCCTGTCCCGTGGATGTTCCCAGGCAGGGACAACGAGTCCCACATCTCCCGTGGCTGTTTCTAGGTGGGGATGGTGAGTGCCACGGCACCCATGGTCTCACATTCCCCCTCACAGGCTCAGGAGCTGCAGCCTGAGGTTTCTCTGTGCTCTCTCTCAGCTGCACAGATGTCCTGGGATGGGCAAACACTGCCCTCTTTCCTGGGAAGGGGCAGGGATGGGGATGGGGATGGGGATGGGGATGGGGATGGGGCCAGGGGTTGGCTCCGTCTCCCCTCCTGCAGAGCCTCCCCGTTGCTGCCACCCACAGAAGAGACAGAAGCATCACTCGGATTGGGAAGGAGCAGCTACATTTAGAAAGTGCACGAAAGGCAGCGTTTGAGTTTCACAGGAGCCCCTCGCCCACTCTTTTTCTCACCCGCTCAGCTTAATGCATTGCTGAAAAACCTCCTTTCCTCATCCATAGTTATTTTTGCCTCTGAGTTGTAGCATGAGTAGGTGGGATCATCTTGCCGTGCCCAGGTGTGCTGTCCCAGGGGCTCGCTCAGGTTTGCAGCTTGAGGAAGCTCCATTACCCCATTCCTGGCCCAGAGAGAAATGCCTGGAGGGGTTCACCTTCCCTCCTGCAGCCCCTTCCCTGCCCCATATCCAGTTTTCCCCTCCGTGTGATGAAGCAGTTCTAATGGGAGCCCGGAAGGCTTTTCCTCCAAGGGCAGTTCCCAGTGATGCAGAGCCCAGGATCCCTGGTGCTGAACATTCCAGCCCTGATTCCCTGTGTGGGGACGCAGGGACTGTGAGGAGAGACAGGACGCACAGGGTTCTGTTCAGCAGTGAAAGACCCAGAGAAATGCAGATTCCAAGGGCAGGGTCTGGCAGCTCCCACCAAACCTTCTGAGGGCAGAGAAGGGACCAGCTGCTGCTGTGGAGAATTTCCTTGAGGATGCAGGGCTGAAATTACGCCCCTGGCGGGTGGGCTTCTGCCAACCCTCGATTCGAGCATCCCCCCCTTCCTCTCCTCTGCTGACAAGCGCCAGGCAAATGCTCCCAGTGCCCCCTCTTGGCATCGCTGCCCCTTCCTCTGGCTGCTCTCTGAAGCGGATTTAATGAGGATTTTAAGTGGTTCCTTCAGGCAGGTGCAGGCCAGGCCAGCCCACCAGGACCAAAATCCACCCTGGAAGCTCTCCTAATGAACCCTGCGGCCGGAGGAAGGAATACAGACGGGTGATTCTCCGCATTTGCCGGGAGGGCTCTGAGCGCTCGGCTCCGGCTGCTTCCGCGGCACCGGGGCCAGCACCAGACGCAGGCGGAGCAGCAGGGGAGCAGGACGGGGCACGATGAATATTTCATGGTGCAACGCCAGAGCTCTGCATCAGCACCCGAGTGGAGGGCTCGGCACTCCTGATGTTTGATCCCGCACATGGAAATATCAGGGCACACCAGCAAGGGTGGGCTCTGCCGAAGGCAAGGAGCAGCCGCTGTGCTGCCACCGAGCCGCTGCACCCGGCAGGGGCTGGCATTGCCTGCGTGGCGCAGCGGGCACCCGGCGGCACAGGACCAGTGTAGATGGGAGGATTGCTCTGCCAGCGGTTCAATTTCCAGGCTGATAATAACTGCCGAGATTTCCTCAGGGCTCTGAAAATGCATGGCTAAGAAGAACATCTTCATCATGAAGGGAGAGCAGAAAAGGTTGGACTGACCTTCCCATAGAGCACCGGCCACCAGCACTAAAAGGTCACTGCGAGCACTCTCGCTATGGGGTGTGGCAGGGACAGGGATCTGCCTGGCAATGGTGGGCACTGGCATCAGCCCACCCAGCACAAACCTCTCCCTGGGAATGTTTGCCTGGTTCTAAAGCCCCACGTTCCCCATGTCCCCGGGAATCCCCATCCCTGGAGGTGTCCAAGGAACGCCTGGACGTGGCACTCAGTGCTCTGGGCTGGGTGACAAAGTGGGGATCGGGCACAGGTTGGACCCCATGGTCTTGGAGGTCTTTTCCAACCTGAATACCTCTGTGATTCTGTGTCCGGACCCTGTGGCAACTGCCAGCCTCTGCCTTCCCAGAGACCTGGAGCCAGGCTCTGTATCATCACCTGCTGCTGAATCAGCCCCGGCAATATCCCGGCGGTGCTTCAGAGCTGGAGAGCTCTCAGCTGGGAGGTGCTCCCTGCCACTGGCATCAGTTCAAGCTGCCTGGTGAACTAAATTGATTTTTTATAGTTGCTCTGGAGCAAGTTAAATGAATCTGTTAGTAGCTGCTCCCTGCTTAAAGCTTCCCTCAGTGCTGGAACTGCAGCCCGGCGCTCCATAAAACGGGGGGGCTGCTCCAGCCGTGCCCCCGCCCCCGAGCAGTGCTGCTGTGATTAGCTGCCTGCTGCATAATTCCACATCATTACTGCGTGCACTCGTGCACTCCGAGGAAGCCATCAGTGGAGCGAGCCGCGCTGGGCTGCGAGAGGAATCCGTGCCTCAAATGGGAACCCTGTGCAAAACGCGACGCGCAGGTGTCTGCACATTCCTGGTTTGTGTCTGCATCTCCTGCTAGCCCAGCGCCGGCTCCAAGTGTTAAATCACCGGGAGGCAGCTCAGCCATCACCATCCTGCCTCAAAGACAATGACTTTAAAAATTAACAGCAGTTTTGCTTTTAGTTTTATAGAGTTGGGTGAGGGGGTTTTTGTTTTGGGGTTTTTTTGTCCCCTTAAACATTTCCCCACATTTCTGTTCAGTAAAAAGGCTGGAAACACATTCCCACAAAAGCAGTGCAAGCTGGCGGTCACAGGACTCCAGGACCTGGAGTTTTGGGAAAACAAAGGTCACCCCTTGCATGTGTTTGCTCCTCGGAGAGGGACTGGAGGCTGCGCTCAGGCTCGAGGAGGGCTCGATGGTTCCTGCACCCCCGGGGCTTCAGACACAGCGAGAGGCGTCAGGAGAGGCAGCACTGGGACAGGCACTGCCCTGCCCGGTGCCAAATCTATCCCAAATCAGCCAGAAACCCCCTTGGTGGGTCTGCTCGGAGCCACACCGCCGTGCCACCCCGTGTCCCTCTGCCCGTGCCCAGCCTCGGCTGCTGGCACTGCTTCCCCCGCACCGGCGCTGGGGCTGGGGGAGCCGGCAGAGCATCTCCCCCAAAAACGGGGCTGGGGAATGCTGAGCCGGCAGAGCATCTCTCCCAAAAGCAGGACCGGGATGGAGCCGCCCGCTCTCGCGGCTGGCACCACCACGGGCGGTTTCTATCACTCCACACAGCTGCTGAGTGCGCCTCTTCCTTCCCAACAGCTGCTGGGATCTGACCCTGTCCATCAGCAGTGCCAGGAAAGCCAGCGAGCTGCCGGCAGCCGCCTCGCTGACATCGGTGTTTTCAAACATGCAGGCAGCGATGTGATCGGCGCCGTCCCCAGAGGCCGCGCTCGGGGCCTCGCTGCGCGGAGCTGCCGCCGGTGCTGCCAGGAAACGCTGCTGCTGCTGCCGAGCACGGTTTAACTCTTGAAGCACAGCGGAGCCGGGCTCGGGCGGGTGTTCCGTGCTGCTCTGCCGGCTCCCGGATCCCAGTATCCCGGCATTGGGAAGAGGTGCTGAAAGAAGAGGGAATTTCGGAGATTAAGCAGGCAGAATGGAGAGGTCGAGGCCAGTGGGAGGTTTTCTGGTGGCGCCACCATCGGGGAACGTGGGTGCCACCACCAGAATGAGGCGTCCTCTGTCACCAAACCAACGGGTAGGGAATAACAAAATGGGGTTTGTTCACTTGGGACGAAAGATAATTAATATTGATTAAAGTGATATAAGTGTCACCAAGCATTAGCAGGATGGCCAGGATATCACTTAAGCAGCAAACAAAGGCTGTCTGTGCTGGATGGGAGCCGGGGGCAGAGGGTGCAGGGGACATTCAGGGAAGCTGTGACGAGCTCCCCACGGGGCCAGCCGTGGTTGAGAGGACAAGCGCTCGTGGAAGTCAGCACCCATCTGATGGTGCCCCAAAACCCTGCCTCAAAACTGATGTATGTCAAGAAATGCCCCCAAGCGTCGGGCAGGGCCGCATGGAGGGGACAGGCAGCCCCTCAGCGATATCTTGAGGGGTCCCTCACCAAATCCCCCATCCCCATCCCTCCTGCAGCCTCTCACTCGGGAGGGGAAGGTGCTACTGGGTGCCCACTGCCTTTCTCGAGCTCCCGACCCGAGGAAGCTGCTGAGCTGCGTCTCCCAGCACCCTCGTTAATTTGAACAACTATTTACTTAAGCCCCCAGCCCCCTCCTCCTCGCATTATGCATGCGGCCAGCGGGGCTGTGACTGCGGCATCGATCGGCACCACTTCAATACCCTCATTGAGATTCCGGGCACCGGCTCAGGGACTCTATCTCAGTGTCTGGTCAATAGCTTATATTTTTAATTTGTCGATAATCAGTCAGGACCTTGGTCTGAGTGCTGCTGAGGCTCCCTGCTCAATGGAGAAGGTGAAATCACTCAAGCAGGGTCATGTTTATGGCCTGAGCTGAACCATGGGAAATGGAGATATCAGTCAGGCTTATGAAAAATAACACGTTATATTATTTTTCATAAACCTGACAAAATCATATTAATTTAAAGACAAAGATAAGGCACCCAGCTGGCAATGCTCACTTTCTCTTCCCTTCTAAGTGTGCTGAGCCCTGGGAGGTGCAAACCAGCCCAAAATGTGCAAGCCTGGCACCACCACCACCACAGAGGGCACGTGCCCAGGAGACAGTGGTCACCCCCGAGTGTGGCACCATCTCAGTGGCACCACTTTTCCTCCTCCTCCTTCTCCTTCTCCTCCTCCTCCTCCTCCTCCTCATCATCATCATCATCATCATCATCCCCTCACTGACTTCAAACATCAGCTGAAGGCAGTTCCTTCAGCCTAAGGAAGAGCAGCAGGAGGGAATCAGGCATCAGGAGCAGAGGGGGAAGAACAGGGGTCTGGAAGAGGGGTCTTGGCTTGTTTGGAGGTGATGCCCAAGGACTGCTGCTGGGAGCTCCAAGGTGTTTACAGCCAAGACGTGATTTTTAATAGGAGAAGTAAATACCTGTGTTTGAAGGTGAGTGTTGGGCCTCAGGGCCTTTTCTAACTAATACTCAGAGTAGTTAACTCATTTTAAGGCTTCTTTTGAGAATTAGATAAAACAAAAGGTTATTGTCTGAAACTCTTGGCTTTTGGAGTTTGAATCTCTGAGCAGTGTCACTGAAGGAATATTGTTAATGGTGTTGGCTCTGCCATAAATGTACCTGTGAGTTCTTGGAGCAAAGGGTAGGGGAAAAAAAAGAAGCTTGAAGTTGCAGTTTCAGCCTTTAAAGAGAAAAATGTGCTCCTTAGGGTTTCCATCTGAGGTGTGTGAGCCCCAGGAACGGCGTGTGCTGGAGGTGTCAGCACATGGCTGCAAGGAGCAGGCTGTTTATAATTTATAGTTTTTAAGCAAACCAGCCCTGGGAGCTCCAGGTTTGTGGGCTGTGGTACCTCCTGTGGATGGGGAATTCTGCTGGGGTTTTGGCCTCTGATGGACACACCCAGCCCTGACTGGGACCAGTGGCCTTGTGCTGGCCAGGTCCCCCTGCCCTCCCCTCCCTGTGCCTGGGCACAGAACAGGGCTCATTGCAGCAGCATTTGAGGAGCTGGTTAAAATATGGATGTGGAGATGCAGATTTTCGTGCCCAATTTGTCTGCAGTCCCTCAGCCCTCATGCACTCATTTCTACCTGAAAAGGAAAAAAAAAAAAAAGGTAGAATAAACTGTTAGAAACCCCCAAGGCAAGATGAACTGACAAGCCAGGAAATGCACATACACACCTGGACAGAGCAGGGAAACCCAGAGCATTTATCAGGGAGAGCTGAATTGCCTTGGGAATGCTGGGAAGGGAGCTGGGAGTAAGGGAGGGAAGGGGCAGGTGTGAACATGCGGCTGTTGCCTTGCAGGGGTGTTAGAACTGTAGAATTCCAGAGTGGTTTGGGTGGGAAGGGGCTTAAAGCTCATCCCATTCCACCCCCTGCCATGGGCAGGCACACCTTCCGCTATCCCAAATTGCTTCTATCCCCATCCAGCCTGGCCTTGAACACTTCCAGGGATGGGGATGTAGTTTCTCCAGGCACATTCTTCCAGTGCTCTGTGGTTTCTCATCCTGGAGGTGGTGAGACATCACCAAGAGCTCGGGGCTGACCCCTCTGTGCCCCACACCTCCCCATGGCTGTGTCTCCAGGACCCCCATGGCTGTGGCTCAGCAGGCTGGGCTGAGTGGGGTGGCTGCGTTCCTGTGGCTTGTATCCACCAAGGAGTCCTGCTCCCGTATCTCACACTTGTCTCCTTCGATTTCCCTGACAGCCAATTCTGGAAAGTTGGAAGGTGTGCCATTATCTGGGACTACATTATGAAAGTGTCGGGCGGGTGATGAATGGCAGCGCTCAGCGGCTCTGAGGAGCAGCGAGGAAAGAGTGACATTAGGAAAGATCTGCTTTTTATGGTTTCTTCAATAGGGAGGGCCCTTTGGAGGGCTGTATTTCAAATCAGATAATCAAACACCTTTCCTGGCCTCCCCAACTTCGCAAGAAAGTGCTGGAGGAGTGTCCTGGTCGGGGGGCAAAGGGGATGAGACTCGTTTCGGTTCCTGTTGTCCTTTGACAGGGAGCTCTTGGGCAGCAGTGCCAACCTCCCCTGGCACTGCCCACTACCTTCAGCTCGGTGCTGCTGCCTGTCCTGCTGGGGAGGGGTCAGTTCTGGGCACTGAGGGGGTCCTGCTGGGTGGAAATGTCTTCAGGGTGGGTTTGTTCTGCTGGAGGGACCGGAGAGAAGGAGGAGAGCTGCAGGGAAAGCTGTAGGAGATGGGTGGGAACTCATTGCCCCAGTTCTCTGTGATTTCTCACCCTGGGGTGGTGGCACACCGCTCAAGAACTGCAGGGCTGGAGGACAGGGCACCCGGGTGACATTCCCTGCAGGAATTCCCTGCAGGTGCTGGCTGCAGCAGCTGGCACTGCCCCTGAGTGTTCCAAGCTGGGCACTTGAGCTGCACCCTGCATGGGCAGCTCCCATCAAGGCCCCGTCTTTGTCCCGGTTCCTGCCCTGTGCCCATCTCCAGAGCTTCCCACACACTTCCTTGTGCTCTGCCATGGGAGTAACTAAGAAGGTACACGGGCACGTCATTTTAAATGATATTTAATACCACCGGAAAAACCCTAAAGACCTATTGACCACGCAATATCCCGTGTCAGTGCATTTTACAGGGAGTACGGAGCGAACATCAATAATCCTGCACAGGCTGTTAGTGCTCAGCTCACCAGTAAAACCCAGCTTGGCAGCTGTGAGTCCTGCTCCTGCTCCTCCTGGCATGGTGGGCCCAGAGCCTGGGGGAATCCACAGAACCTTTCCCAGCATCTCCTGCTGCTGCCTGGCAGCAGATGGCTTTGGGCCCCACACCAAGTAAGGACAGAATCATGGAATGGTTTGGGTTGGAAAAGATCTTAAAGTTCATCCTGTTCCACCCCCTGCCATGGGCAAGGACACCTTCCGCTGTTCCAGGTTGCTCCAAGACCTATCCAACCTGGCCTTGGACACTTCCAGGGATGGGGCAGCCACAGCTTCTCTGGGCAACCTGTGCCAGGGCCTCCCCTCCCTCACAGGGAAGAATTTCATCTGAATATCCAGTCTAAACCTTCTCTCTGTTAGTGGGAAGCCATTCTCTCTTTTTCTGTCACTCCAGGCCCTCATAAATAGTTTCTCTCCACCTTCCTTGTAGGCTCCCTTCAGGCACTGGAAGGCTGCAATTAGGTGAGTCTAAAGACTTCTCCAGGCTGAAAAATCCCAATTCTCCCAGCCTGAGAGGGCAGTCAGGCTCATTCCTTTCCTTCAGCAAGGTGGATGCTCTGTCCTAGATACCATAGAACCACCCTGTTTAATAAGACAGAACACCAGCAGGACCAGCCAGCTCAGAAAGCAAAGGCTTTCCTTTTTATTCTTTTTTCTTTCCCTGTTGCCTTCAGGATATTAATAAAAACAGATTAATAAAATCAAAGGCAGCTCAATTAGACAGGGCATCAAGGAAAAAAATGTTTGCAGTACAGTCTTTCAATTTCCATGGCAGTTCTCACGCTGAGAAAATCTGTCTGCAGTTGCTGATGAAAAGATAGAAAGTTGATGTGTGAAACACAGGGGAGGATGTACAAGCACGGCTGCCTTTGTGCTCCTCGTGTACAACACTCCTGTGTGGTGACATTCGCAGGTTCCCAGCACAAGGCTGTCCCATGTGTCCCTTCTGGGATGGCTGCAGGATGGGGTTTGATGAGCTGGGGTTAAGTTAAGGTGGTGGGCAGGGGGTTTGGGATGAGGCAGGAGTGCCTTGTAGGGGTGGTCGCCTGCTCCCAGCCCCGAGGGTGGGCAGGAGCTTCTCTCCATGGGGAAGGATCCCAGGGAGGGTGGGTGCTCCTGGGGTGGACGCCAGGCTGGCAGAGGGCTCACGCTGCTCTCCATGGAGGCTGCCCTCTCCTGTTTCCTGGTTCTCCCAGCACTGCATCATAAGGAAAACATTTATTTTCCCAGTGTTGCTGGGTTACCTCCATTAACCTGGACCCTGCGTGGAGCAGCTCAGACAGTCTGGCCGGGCTGGGGGAGGCTGGGCTGGCTGCGCTCATAACACACCTCCAGCACCCCTGGCTCTGAGATCGGAGTGGGTCTGGCAGCAGGAATGATCCCGGAGTGCTGCCCATCTTCGAGGGGAGTGTGTCCCACCCCGGAGTCCTTTCCAGACCAGTCCCTGGCTGGAATCTCGTACCTGTGGCTGTATGGGTTGGGCCATTTGCGTAACGAGGCTGTAGGCACTTCCCTCACCCAGAACCCCGGCGCAGAGAGAGTGAAGGCAATTCCAGGCACGTTTACATTTGCAGGAAAACACCTCCCTACGATTTTCTGTTGGGAAAATTCCCTTTTGGAGGCTGGGTCTGTGTGTTACCCCTCCGGGTCGGTGCCTGTTGAACTCGGGGAGGAACAAGGGATGGAACCGTTCCCTTCTCCGAGACATTCTCAACCAACAGGTCACTCAGGCTGTGGTGTTGTTTAAATTCAAAAAGGTTTTCAAACACTGGGAAGTCTGAAGCCAGACAAAAGGCTGTTGCTGAGTGAGGACAATCATCATCCCCTCGGAGTGGGGCTGGGCTGGGGGCTCTGGTGGCGCCACAGGGTGGGCACAAGGTGCCCTGATGGCTTCGTGTCACCCCTGAAGCCTTTCATCCTCAGGGATGGAGGCAACAGCAAGAGGCCTAGGCTGTTTGGGACTTGCTGGTGGGGTTTCTTTGCTTGTTTGTTTTAAAGGCAGCGATAAATCTGGATCTAGTTTTGCAAGTGTGAGCAGGATCTGGTCCCAGGGAGCTGATCTGGAGTGTGCTGAGCCAGAGAGAGCCTGGCACAGTCCCTGAGTCTGCAGGGTGGAGGGAAAAGTGCCTGGAGCTGAGGGGAGGATGCCTGTGAGCCTGGACAGGGTCCCCTGGAGCTCTGTCCCCCTCTCCATCAGTCCTGGGGGAAGCATTCAGCTCCACACGGATCCCTCCTGTCAAATGCTGAAGCACTTTGTGGAATGATGGTAATTATTATAGCACTAAAACAAAGCACCAAAAGCTGATTGCTTGGGAGAGATCACTAACTATCTTTGTCTAATTACTTGGCTCCAATTAACATTTTACCACAGACTCTCTGCAAGCACTTTTCTCAGAAGAGGAAAAAAAATAAACCAGAGTCAACAGCAACATAAAATAAAAATACAGTAGCCTCGGAAATAGTCCTTGACATCACACTGGAAAAATAGCGGGGGAAAAGCCTTCCCACCCAGGAGCCTGGTGAGGGGAAGGCTGGCACAGGGGGATGAGGGAGAGGACATGTGTCAGGGAGAAGCTGATGGAGCTGGAGGAGCCCAGATGCCCTCAGTGCTTGTACTGGGCTGAGGGGCAGCGGCAATGGGGCCCTGGGACAGGCAGAGCCACCTGCATCCCACCAGAGTTCTCAAACTGCTGTGCTGGGGCTTCTCCTGCCTGGAATGACCCAGGGATGAGCCCACTCCCTCTTGGGAATGGCCAGAGTCCGTCCCAGGCCAGCAGCGGATCCCAGAGGGGAGGCACAATGCCAGCTTTGGGGCTGGTTTCAGCAGCTGGTGTTGCAGGGCAGAGGGAGCACAGCCCAAAACCTTCCCAAACCCCATTTTCCCCTTGCCCAAGGCCCAGGAAGGGCTGGGACAGGCGTCCCCCGAACGCCCAGGCTCAGCAGTGCGTGTTGCTGTGCTTCCTGGCGCTCCCATATTTACATACATCCTATAATTACCATCTGCACAGCCAGAGGCATTTGCTGGGAATGGGTTGATTCCATCTGTTGGTGCAATTTTCTCTGAGGAATTTGCATTGATCACTTTTTTATGCAAAGCTTTTATATAGATCATTTTCCCCCCTATTTTTTTTTTAATACAGCTAAATAATTTTAGGGAGGGCAGAGGTCTTTAATGGCAGAGTGGGCACTGGCAGAGACCCCAAGTCTTGGAACATGTTCCTGCTGTTTTCCCCCTGCTCAGCACGGATTAAGGAGTTCAGGCTGCTCCAAGGTGGCATTTCTCAAATATTTATAGTTTTCTCTTATACTTGAGGTGGTAACTCATCCTTAATGTGTCGACCTTCAATTAGGAGGAGGAAGGTGTGGTAATTAGTCAGTCAAGTGATTCCTACAGATCAGAGCTCAGGCTTGGACTTGGTGGGACCAGATGGGACTTTTTGCATATTTTTGACAGCTGTAATGAGCAGGGCAGCGTTTATGGATCAACTGGCTGGGAAATTCCCACCGCCTCTGGAGTTTCCTTAGGTACCACTACTGCTCCAGGTCTCCCCAAGTTTCTCCTGTCTCATCCCCATGGGCAGGGGGTGAATTGGGGACAGGAGAGCCACAGGGTGTGGCACCCTCGTGGCTGGGGTGCTGGGAGAGCTGTGGGATGCAGAGAATGTCACCAGCTGACCCTGGCCTCTGCTGTGGGACTGTTGGATCACAGAATCCCAGAATCACTCAGGTTGGAAAAGACCTCCAAGACCATCGAGTCCAGCCTTTGACTGATTGCCCCCTTGTCACCCAGCCCAGAGCTCTGAGTGCCACCTCCAGGTGTTCCTTGGACACCTCCAGGGATGGGGACTCCAAAACTCCCTGGGCAGCCCCTTCCAATGCCTGACCACCCTTTCCATGAAGAAATTTGTCCTGATGAACCTCAACCTCCCCTGGCACAACTTGAGGCTGTTCCCTCTCATCCTGTCCCTTGTTCTGTGGGAGCAGATCCTGACCCCCACGGCTGCCCCCTCCTGTTAAGTTGTGTGGAGCCAGAAGGTTCCCCCTGAGCCTCCTTTTCTCCAGGCTGAGCACCCCCAGCTCCCTCAGCTGCTCCTCACAGGAGTCACTCTCCAGACTCTTCCCCAGCTCCATTGGCCTTGGTGGCTTTGGGATCCCTCCCATTGTCCCAGGCTGGGCTGGGAAGTGTTGATGCCATAAGGGTGGGCAAAGGAGCAGCAAGACCCCTGGGGCTGCTGGACGCCCAGTACAGCCTTGTGCCTCTGCCTGCAGGGCAGCAGCTCCCAGCAAGGAGGGGAAAACTTCACAAAGCTCCCGACACACAAACCCAGCTGTTCCCGTGCCCTGCAGGACTTGATTAGAGAAGTTATTACAAGGAGGTGGTTGGACTTGCTAATTGTAAGGGGGTTAACGGGGATCAGCCAGGTTCTGCCTCCTGAGCCGGGGAAATAAATAAATAAATCCATGAAATCCATTGTGCTGTAAACAGTTCTCAGGAAAGAGTAGAGAAAATGAAGTGAACTCTTCCAATGCATCATGGAATATTACTGTATTTCATTTACTGTGGCACCAATTAGATGAGAGCCTGTTCTATTAACGTGCACCCTTGCAGATCCATGCTAAATTAACTGCTGGATCTTCACTACAGCAGTAAAGCGATTGATTTCTCCCCTTAATCAGTTTATTTCATTAGTTCTACATTTATTTTTACATGCATTTTGCCGAGCCGCAGTGAAATGACCTATCAAGGTATGTGACATCACGGACTGATTTGAATATTAACCAAATAGCTATTACAGCAGTGCTGGTGCTTAAAGATCATATGTAAATCAAATGTCAGGGGATAAAATTGCAGCGAGGGCTGTCAGAAAACAATTTAGCAGTGGTTAAAGGGACAGCTCATGGCTGGGGAATGGTGAACTCTGCAAATGGATAATCTGCTTCCTGGTTCCATGGGAGCAGGGAAGTTTTCCCCATACTGTAATTTTTTGTTGTGTTAAATTAGCTGCAGTTCAAAATCTTTCCCTTTTGTATTCGTCATCTGGCTACTAAGCACAATTGTCACTTTAAGGTTGAGCTGGGTGCAGAATAATTTCCATTTCTGACCCAGGAAGCCGAAATATGTTAAATATAAATAGCTGCAAATAGTGAGGGGCAAAAATGGCTTCTCCAGCCCTGTAATTATGAGGAACACGCTCCCAAGAGGAAAGGGAAGGCTGAAGTCTGGTGATACCTCCTCTCCTGTATGGCAGGCAGGAGGGTGAGCTGCTCCTTTTCTCCTGCCCAGGGAGGAGCTCTGGGCTGCTGGGGTGGTCCCTGAGCAGGCCTGGGATCATCAGGGTGACTCCTGTGAGCTGGCATCGGGGCTGGTGGGACGTGTCCCATGGCTGGCTGAGACCCCTCGCCATGGGCGCTCCACAGAGGACACTCCTGGAGATCCGAGCTTGGAGCTGGACTCGCCTTTGCCCAGCAGAAATTCCCTCCTGTGTGCCAGGAGCACAGTTTGGGCAGAGTGGAGGATCACAGGGCAGAGTTGCGTGGCGCTGTGAGAGTCCAGCCCTGTCTTTGTGAGGAAATGAGGCATCAATGACCAATAATCAAAAGCAGCCAAGGGAAAAGCAGTGGCAGATCCCCCTGCCCGGAAAATGAAGAGCAGCAGGTTGTGATGTGAGCTGTGCCATAAAGCCATCCAGTGCTCTCTTCCCAGGGTTTAAATCCAGCTCCCGTGTCCCTGGGGCACCATCTCGCAAAATCCGTCTGCACTGAGTAAACATTGAAATTATATAATTAGCCCCTCAGAGGAAAGAATTCTAAATTCATGGGAGCTTAAAGTTAAGAGGGAAATATTACAGCTCTTCTGCCCTTCCCTCTCATCTCTAAACATGGAGCGGTGCAGTGGGAGAGGAGATTCCAGGAGGGAGGGAAGGGCTGGATGTATCTGAGGGTCTTGTAGAGCCCCCTGTGCTGGAGGCCTGGTCCTTCAAAGGGTTGCAGGTGTCAGGGTGAAGCACGGGGTGGGTGGGCTCCAGCACCTCCCGGGAAATGGGGGGACAAGGGACGCATTTGGCCTGGGTCTGCCGGTGTCTAATCAAATGCCAGTGCTGGCAATAACCCGGGATTATAAATGGGAATTGTACTCCATCAAAATTGATTCCAGGGTAAATTGAATATTGAGTTAAATTCCAGAGCCTGGTGAAGGCTCTGCCTTCCCAGTCCGGCACTGAAGCAAATCCATCGTGAGTCTCCTGGATATACCGCGCCGCTGTCTGACCTTGGGTTACTGCAGTAACCTTAAGTGCACAGTAATACACTTTCAGTCACTGTTCAATGCTCAGGGGAATGGTTTAAGGCCCTTGGCTGGAGTGAATATTTTTATGCAGGCTATAATTTCTTTTAAGACCTTCGCCAGCATCCCAGCAGCCTTCGGAGCGTCCTTCTCCCAGAGCACCGCGGGATGGGGACCCTGGGGAGGGGACCCCAGGCAGGGCAGGACTCCAGGTGTGGGGGATGCTGAGTGCAGGGGGAGGCTCAGGGCAAGTGAGGGGCTGTGACCAGACTGCCCTCGTGGTGGGCAGCCCTCCAGGACCGTCCCATGGCCTCCACCTGCTCCCTCAGAGCCCCTCGGCTTTGCTGCTCATGGGGGCTGTGGGCTGGTGAACACCGGTGTGGGCAGTGCTGTCCATCCCGTGGGACTGTCAGGGCTGGATCCATCCCCATGGTGAGGAAGAGGAGGAGGTTTTGGTGTCCCTCTGGTGCTTTCTGGGCCGGGCAGCCTGGCTGCCCCATCCTGGGCTGTGCAAGGCTCCGTCCCTGCTCCCTGCTCAGCTCCTCACCTGGGGCCTCATTGGAGCAGGGATTATGCTAAATTCAGTTAAGCTGGACAAATGCTCACTGGAGACCCAGAAAAGAAACCCCCAAACTGATTTTCATCTGTGGATCAGGCAAAATTTGATTCACAGTTCAATTCTCCAAAGGGGAAAATTTGCACAGAATCCCTGCTTAGATTTTATTTTAAGCAAATCCTATAAAAATCCATCTGAAGGAGACGACGACTCCATCTTTCAGATCCTGCGCACTGTATCTGGGAACACGAGTTCTGCTTTTATATAATAAAAAATGTAGAGTTTCCTCGTGTTGCCATATGTTTTTGCATTTATCCGTGCACTTGCTATAACCCTCTCCGCGGTGTGTGCCTACAGAGCTCTCTGTGTCAGCATTGAAATGCAACGAGCCGGTATCATTCATGCAAAAAATGAGCCTAAAATCTCCCTGAAGAGGGGAATATAATAGAATACAATTGTATCATTTAAAAAACTTTGCATCATATTACACAGTCAAAAAGATAATGTATGCTACGAGGGAGGAAGCCGATAAAATATTGGGTTAACTCTTTAGTTGCCCTCACCGCAGCAAATTACATCAGCTCAGCATCCCTTTCCTGGCTCAGCATCCTTCCTGCTCAGCATCCCTTCCCAGCTGAGCCTCCTCATCCTCCCCGACCTGTTGTGTCCCTGTTGATGGCCACTCTCAGGTGGGATGTGTTCCTGCCTCTGCTGTGGAGCCCTTTGCTCCCAGTTTTTCCTCGCAGGACCAGGCACGCTGCCATTCATCCGTTCCCTGCCTCCTGTTTTGCCTGGAAAATCCTGGGGGGAATGAAGCGTGGCCCCACAGAGCTGTATGTTTATTTTTGGGGAAGGTGGCATCACCCACCCAGTCCTCCTGAGTGCCCACAGCATCTCTGTGCCCATGGGACCCCCTTCATTCCCTCCAACCCAACCCTGCTCCTCCCTCATTGGCGTAAAAAAAAAAGGAATATTCTCCTCTCTTGGAATACTATCTGTTCCCAAATCATGTATAAAACATTTGCAGAAACCACTTACTCCTCATGTATTTTTTATGAGTCCGATCCGAAGTTAAAATATATAAACATAAAAATATCAAGAAGTACTTTAGGAAAAAAAAAAAAAAGAAGAAGTTATTTCATAAAATATCAGGAGACCAATTTAGAACCTTGCCAGAAATGCTGCCCTCCCGTGCAGCCTTTCCTGAGTGCTCCACCTGCTTCTCCCACCAGCAGGGACCCTTCCCAGAGCTTATCCAGCCCCTCTGGCAGGCTCAGCCTTTCACACTTGAGAAATAAACCCCATAATTTTATTTAATCCGGGGGATAATCTTTTTTGTAACGTGCCAGGACAAAGATGGGAAGTTTTATTTCCGGAAGACCAGATTAAGGCAGTTTTGTGCCAGCAAGAGAGGCAAAGTGCGGAACCCAACAGATCCTTCTCCGGCAGCACCCGGGGGAGCGGGGCTGAGCCAGGCCCTCCCTGCTTCCCAACCTCGCTAACGAGGAGGAATTTACAGGCAATCCCAGTGCCGATGATTTATTTTTCCCTTGTCAAGGACGTGCATCCTTGAAGCCTCCTCTCGCCGTGGATCATTTCAGCTGCCGGCAGAGCGGTGCCGGGTTCTGCTCTGTGGGGCTGGATATCTGCATCCCAAAGGTGTTCCCAGCCCTGGGTACTGCTCCATGGGATTGGATGTCTGCATCCCAAAGGTGTTCCCAACCCTGAGTGCCCTGTGGGACTGGGTGGCATCATCCCAAGGGTGAATCTTTGGGATTAATCCGCCCACAACGGCTCCTGCATTTGGTTCTTGTTCTCAGTCACTGTAGGGGTGGCAGAGAACTCCATCCCACTCAGCTCCACACCCTCATTCCCACCACACCCCTCCAGCCCATCCTGCTGGTGCTGTCACAAAATCCAGTCCAGTGTCCCCCACCCATGTTGCTCACCCCCTTCCAGTTCCTCCTCAATATCCCAAACCCCTCCACAGACTCTGTTGGCCAGAGCTGCCTCTTGCTGTCAATTCCTGGAAAAATTCCTGGGAAAGTTGCAAATGGTTTTTTTTGCCATTTTTCTCCCCGATGAACCGAGCTGGAGTTAATTGGGGGAGTTGCTGTCTGTATCGGTCGCTGTGCTGGGTTTGCCAAGCGCTTTGTGTTTCCTTCCCTCAAAATCATCTCTTTGGGTTCCATTTTGCCTTTCCTTGTGTTTAATTGGGGAATAAAAGAGCCCAAGCCCCTGGCAGCCTCAGACTTTTCCTGAAGTCCTGGCTGTGGGTCTGAGGGAGTTCCCGGGGCCTGCACAGCCCAGATCTGAGCTGAACCTCTCCTGGGGATGTGCTCTGGAATATTGCCCAGCAAAAATCCCAGACAGGGCCATGTAAAAGGCCTTTCCCTCCCTGTGTCCCTCTTGGAGTGGTTGAATCCCTCCTCGGAAAAGCAGAGTGCTATTTCATGTCAGGGCAGTTTTCCAGGAAGCCCCCGAGACAAAACCTTGCTTTGGTAGGTAAAAATTGCTACTTTTGTTAATTTTGCCTTTAAGCATTATCAGTTAAATATTGTTTCTTTAAAAATGTATTTAATTTAAACTAAAATGCTGGAAATTTCCTTTTGAGGGCACTTTTTTTTCCATGCACATGAATATTAATGCCTTTCTCCGAGAGATCTACTTGAAAAAAACAAGAATAAATTAAATACCTACAGATTTTTCTAATTCCTCTTTTTGGTGACATGCCGTCATTACATCAAATTACCGAGATGTGCTCCCATTTTTTTTTTTTTTTGTGTGTGTGAAAATTATGGAATATAAAGTATATGTAAATGCAGCAAAAGGCTGTGAAGAAAGAACAGGGACAGGGGAGGCATTAGGTATTCAGCCAGCATCGTCGTGAGCCAATTAATCAAGCAGTGGCGAGGAAAGATGCAGAAACGATGAGTTCGCCCTTCATGTTGATGAGGCCGGTCCAGGGCAAATGCTGCTGCACCTGAGCTCGTAGTTAGGCATGCAGAAAGGAATCATGGGAATATCTTCACGCCTTTGTCTTTCTCGTGAAGGATGGAAAATGTCAAGCTGTTGTTTGGCTGCATGTGGGAGACTCGCTGAGAATTCACAGTCTGGCGAAGCGGCTTTAACTCTTTGTGGCCGGGCTCTGCCGGCACATCTGCACCCAGCGCCGTGCGGCTGGGGTGGAGAGGGGGCTCTCCACTCAGGAATTCTGTCCTCAGCCCCTCCCCTCAGTTTTGCCCCGGACAGGGGGTGTGGGAGAAGCCCCCAGCCCACCCTGTGCTCTCCCAGTGCTGCTCCACCCACCCACCTCTGTCCATCCCCATCTTCCCGCTGGTCAGTGGCTCGGGACAGCACCAAGAAAAGCTCTGTGTGCCCTGGGCAGCCCCAGCACGGGGGCTGCTCACGCACACGGGGCTCCTGGAGCCATTCCCAGCGTTTCCCTGCCCTGGATCAGGTCTTTGCACCTTGCAGAGGGAGCATCACGGAGATTCAGATGGGAAGACGAGAATTCCTCAGACTTTCATCCACCCTCCACTCGAGCATTGTGAGTCTCTGATCCTTCTCCTCTGTCCCCTCTGGACTCTGCCCTGGTGCTCCCAAACCTGGAACAGCCTCAGCTGCTCCTTGGCATTGCTGAGTTGGTGGCAAAAATTGCATCCTGCCCATCACACATGATGTTTTTCCCTTTTCCCTGCAAACCATTTGCTTTCCCTTTAGCATCATGATATTGTTGGCCTAATTTCAACTTCTGATCTGGAATAAGCCTGAGATCCTTTCCTCCTGTCACACCAGTAATTCCCCAATTATGCTGAGCTCCAGGGGCCGTACTCTGCACCTGGATCCAGCAGACAAATTCCCATTTCTCTCAACTTACTCCAGCGTATTCCAAGACCTTTGCCATCCAGATTCTGCCTTCTGATATATTCAAAAATTGCAAATTTAATAATTATATTTTTCCCATCCTGCAGACCAGATAGTGAATGGTACTGGATACAGGACTGAACCATCCAGCTGTTCTCATTTCATCCAACCATCCCTGACTAGTCTCTGACTGCACTTTTTCAACTGGTTTTACCCTCACCAAATAGTATTTTCATCTCGACTCTGATTCCTCAGCTTGCTTGTGAGAATGTCATATAAGACAGTGTCAAAAATCTTATTAAAGTCAAGATATGACATTTACTGCTTCTTTTCTATCCAGAAGGCCTATTACCCTGTCGCAGATGAAAATTAGATCGGTTTGCCACGATTTGTTCTTGACAAACCCATGTTGGCTGCTACTCACCCTGTTATCTTCTTGGTGCTTATAAATAGTTTGTTTGATCATTTGTTCCAATATTTTTCTGGGAACTGAAGTTGAACTGACTTAAACTGATGATAATTTCCCAGCCTCTCCTTCCTCTCTGCAGAGCAGGCAGAGCAGAGCAGCGCTCGGTGCCTCCTGCACCCACCAGGGACCACCAGGACCCACGCTGGGATTCCCTCCTCCACTTTTCCATGCCCTGGCATTCCCTGTGCCAGCTGCTTGAGCACAGCTTGCCTTTTTTTAGTTATGGAAAAGCAGGTTTACCGCCCCCACCTTTCCTGCACCACCATTCCATCTCCTTCCCTTCCCACTCCTCAGCATCAGCTCCTTCTCGTGGTCTGCCTTCAGGGAATGATCCTTGGGATCCTCGACAGCTCCACGCTGCTGGGTTCAGATGGAGCAGGAAGGGATGGGTACCGGAGTGGGGGAGAGCACAGGGCCTGCTGCAGGAGGCTTCTCATTATATGGAGAAACCTTTCCTTGTTTTTAACGAAATATAAAGACTGTCTCACAGTTATAATTAGCAGGTGGCCAAGGAATAAAGGGGCAGCATCAAAGGCTTGCCTGGGAGGGGTAAGGCCCAGCTTTGCTCCATCATAAATCGCTGGGAATCTCAGTCCTCTGGAAAACCCTCATTGCATGAACTACTTCCACTGCTGCTGGGCTCCAGTTGGGAGCTCTGAGCCTTAAAAAATCCCTCTTACCCCTTTAAAGCAAGGGGAGGAGAAGGACAATGTTTAATAGGTATTGGTCTGCTGGGATCAAAAGTTTCTCTGGGTGAGTTGGGGGAATCCAGCCCGGAGAAAACTCACTGGTAGTGACATCCCACAGCATCTCTGGGCTGCACAAGGTGCTCTCCTCACCAGCCAGGCAGGGATGATAGCATGGATGCAGGCAGGAATGCAAGCAACAACCAGCAAAAGCAGCAGCAGGAGTTTGTGGTGCGTTGGGGTGGGTGATCCAGCCTGGCAGGAGGCAGAGGGGTGTCTCCCCCAATCCTGGGCTGTGATTTCCCTGTTTTTAATTCTGTTTCCCATCTCATTTGCTTTGCTCTGCTCAGACTCTGCACAGCCCATCAGTGCTGCAGAGGGAGCTGACAAATCCATCCCCCATGATGGATTGTGAAGCCTCCTCCCCAGCCAAACCACTTTTGCTTGGCCACCCCAGCAGCTCCCACCCGTGCCCGCTGCCCACCTGGGCAGACCCCAGCCCCAGGAGCCAGCCCCTGGCAGCACCCACGGCTGTGCCAACACGGGAAGGGGCTGTGTCGTTCCCACCCTGGGCTGCATTCCCTGGGGACAGCCAGACAAACACACAATAAGCTCTGACACAAATGGCGTTTATAAAATATTGCTCCTCTGGGACCCTCTTGCCGACAGTCATGGGGATGCTACTGGTTGCAATAAAATGGAGCTGCTCTGATGCTCCTCTGGGCCTGTTCCTGGCAGAGCTGGGCTCCCTGGGAGGAAGCTGAGGGAAAGGAGCTCTAGGCAGCCTAGGAAACCCTGCGTGGCTCTGCCAGACCTTTCAGCACATACAGAGCACCGGCTGTGATGGTGGGATGGAAATGTGAGCTCTGTTCTGGGATCCAGGGGATTCTGAAGCCAGGATGAGATGCAATAACATCATTGTTGGACTTGAACTTAAAGGTCTTCTCCAACCTTAAGGATTGTGTGATTCCTGTTGCCTGCACATCCCAGCATGGCAGGGAGTTCTCACGAAGGATGGGGATGTTGTCACCAAACTGTGGCCACATCCTGCCTTGCTGCAGACCCAACCAGTGATTGGGTTTGCCATGAACACCCAGCTCTGGCATCAAACCCTGGGAGAGGGAAAGCACAGCCACATCTGTCCAGGGGAATGCCAGGGGAATGGGAGCCCCGTCGCCAGGAGCAGCCTGTGCTCCGATTGCAGCATAATTCATTTCACAATATATAAGAAAAGTTGAGTTATTGGGACATGTGACATTTATTTAGTTACATATCTCCTGTGGGAGGTTTCCGGGGCCATTAATGTAGTGTATTTGCATGGCTAGTTTACATGCCTTTGCTTGTTATTGCTGTCTATATTCCATGCACCTCACACTCAATTTCAATTCAAAGTTTGGCAGTTGAGGTGTCACGACTAAAAAATGGAATGGCCTCCCTCAGAAATGAAATAATTTTGTTGTTCAGTTCCGAGCGATTTTGTAATTTCATGCTTGTGTATGATAATTTTATGCTGTCCTGCTCCACGTAACTCAGCTCTGCCAAGCCCTGACAGGTGATAAATACAATCTTTTCCACCCGGCATGCGACAGGCCGGGATGAGGAGAAGGGGGGAAAAAAAAAGGTGGCGATTTCCCATCTGAGGTCCTGGCGCAGCCGGAGCTGCCGCAGCCCCGGCCCTTCATCATTTCACGCCTGGATTCCGGCACTCGGCCCCTCGGCTGCGGCGGGGAGACCTGGGGGTCAAGGAAAGTGTCCTGGCGATGGAATGCTGCTGGAGAGGAGCCAGGAGCTGTGTGTATGAGGGGGAAAGTGATGACTTTGGCGTGTCCCCGCGTGAGGGCTCCGGGACGTGGCTGTGATTTAGAGCCCAGCCTCTCTCTAATGGAGTTCAATAGAACCGTAACCTTTTGGAGAAATTATTTTTACAAATCTGTTAAACATTTGAAAGACAGCAATTTCCAATAAAAGAATATGAGTCCTTAACATTTATCACCAGGCTACAGATTTTATAACTGTTACTTCATATTGTTCTTGTAAAAAATGTTTCTCCTCCTGAGAGCAGATGAGTCAAAAGACTATTAAGGAAATGCCAGAGGTACAAGGGGGATCTAATGGGTGCCAATAAAATGAAAGCAGAAGCAAACCATTTAAATTAAATTCAAGTGGTGATGAGAATCATCATTCCAGCGACAAACCTGGAAAGCTAAACACCACTCGGGAGCTCTGCAGCCTCGCTGAGCCACGGCAAATGCCCTGCCTGGTGCCAGTGGGATGCAGCCTGTGGGACCAGCCCAGATCTGGCCTGGTGCCAAGCAGGAATGGGCAGTGGTGTCAAACCTTGCTTCATCCTGGTGTCTGACAGGGATTGGCAGTGATGTCAGACCTGGCTCCATCCTGTCAGGATGCGGGCAGGGATGGAGCTGGCAGATGCTGAGTATCCCTGGTCAGCAGGCAGGAAAACCCCTCCCAGACTGGAGACTTCTGGGGGAAGCTGCTGAACTGCAGGACAGGAGCAGCATGAAGGGTTGAAGCTCTCAGAGAGGTGTTGGGCAATTCCCTGCTGGAAGGGCTGAGACACCCTTGTGGGAAGAAACCTTTCAACAGTGGGAAGGACAGTGACACTTCTCCTGGTGTTTTGGGTTGCTCAGGTGGCATCTTCCCTTATCCCTGCTGTGTCACATCCTCATACTCCCATTGCAGGGTCTGTGGGATTTTCTGGGGCTGGTGGAGAAAAATGTTTTGTGTCCAGCTGCTGACAGGAGGAGGAGAGCACATCTGGGCCAGGGCAGCGCAGCTCCCTCCATCCGTCGATGCATCCATCCATCCATCCATCCATCCCTCCCTCCCTCCCTCCCTCCATCTCTCCCTCCCTGTATCCCTCCATCCCTCCCTGCATCCCTCCTTGCCTGGCCAGTGGCCAGCAGCCAACCTGCCCAGGTGTCCGGCCACCTCCCATCTGCCACCCAGCCAGCACTGGGAATCACCGCTCATGTTTTCACCTCAGTCATGGAAAATCACTCCCAGCCCCGTGTTGCCAGTGAGGGCAACCTGCTTCTTTCTGGAATTTAAGCAGTTTAAGGAAAACCTTGGTAAAAATTAGAGGGTTTTTTTGTCTTTGTTTTCTCTTTCATCTGCCCTGCCATGGGCTGGGGGGTCTGTGGGGAAGGTGTTGAGTGTCCCAAGGAATGGGGAGGCTCTGCCAGGCTGGATTTTGGGGCTGATCCAGCTGGCCAGGTCAAAGTAAGGGGCACAGCCAGCACCTCTCAGCAACCTTGCTTGAGGTGGAGGGGGAATAGCACCCTCTCCAAACAAGCTTGGGGGCAGCAAAAGATATTAACTTGGTGAATTATTTCACCCCGAAGTTAATTGGGTAATATGTTTTTTTAAATTTGGATATTTTATTTTATGGTTCTTAAAAAGATATTGCAGGGTTTTAAAGATTATTTTCATTTTAACAATGCAGATGTATGTGCAAAGAAATAATTCTGTACAAAAAAAGAAGCATTTGGTGAGAATCATGGAATTGTTTAGTTTGGAAAAGACCTCTAAGGTCATGGAATCCAGCTGTGAGTGACAACAGAATTATTCGTGTTGTCTTTCCATGTTCACATCCCTTTCTCTCTGGGATAACCAGAGCAGTGATTGGTTTTGCTTTGGCCAGCAGGCTGTGAGCTCTGTGACCAGAACCAACCCCTGGCTTTGGGCTCTGCACACAGGATCCGTTCTTTGGGCACAGTTTGGAGTTCCCTCCGTGGCAGGGAAGGAGGGAGCCTGGGCAGTCAGGCAGGGCAGTGGCTGAGCCTGGCAGGGCAGGGGTGACCCTGTACAGGGCTGCCATCATCCCCTCCACCCCGGGAGGGTGACAGGGTGCTGTCCCCGCCCCGTGTCCCTCGGTGTCTGCACTAATGACTCGCGGGAGGGACAAGCGCGTGTCACACCCCGCACTCCCGCCCGGCCGTGCTGGCTGCAAACACATTTTTCTAAGGACACACATGAAAGAGATTCTGAATCAACATGACTACAGCTCTGTTAACGCGGGTTCCCCTGAACCAGGAGGTCACCTCACATCGCTGTGCTCACAGGACCACAAACAATGTATTCAGCACGAGCCGCACATCAGTGTCTGCGTGGGCCAGGGCCCTCCGCAGGCACCACTCCCAGCCTCCTCGGGAGCAAGCTGGGGGGATTTAAGGATGTCTTATTACTCTGAGGGTATTAAAAATAGCTGGGAAGTGCCCAGAATAGAAAGGCTGTGAAAGTCTCCCTCGTGTCCCTGACAGGAGGCTGCTCACGGCGCAGCAGTTACAGATCTGTGATGTGCAATTAAGGCTTTCTCAAGGCTTTCTTAATATATTTGTGCAAGCTCAGCCATTCTTGGGTGGCGTCAAGAGCCTCCTGGTGAACCCCACGGATGCTTGGTCTGCCTTGCCTGTGTATCTCCTAACTGGGGGTTTGTATCTGCGATGATGTCTCAGCTGCTGGGGATGCTCCAAATCTCCTCCGAGGCTGCCCAGCCGAGCCAGCAGCCACAGCTGCCACAGCTGGACATCACACAGGATGAGGCCACCTCTCCAGCAGGATTTGGGCTCTGGGTTGGGAAGGACCAGCTCATTGTGCTGATGGCAGCACCCCCCACCACCCTGCCGGTCCCCAAGTAAGGGGAGAAGTTTTTACAGCAGAATTTCCCCTCTCCAGGGAGACAGGAATCCTTCACATGGGCACAGCCAGTGCGTTTGTGCGCTGGAATATTTAGGGGGAAAGAGCTGCCTGCCAAGGATATGCCTGAGCTGGAGAGATCGCATGTCCAGACCGGACCTGATCAGAATTGATGAGATTCTGAAAGTCTCTTGATGCATTTCTCTGGTTCCTAAATAAGAGAACCTCAGAGCAAAGCGCAGCTCCAAGCCATAACTAAGGTTCTCCAGACACTCTCCTTCCAGCTCTGCTGAGCGTTGTCATCAAAAATCATCCTGGGTGCTCCTCCTCCTCCTTCCCCAGCCCTCGCCCAGGCTTGGGGAAGTCATGGAAAATGGGATTCAAAACATCCAGGGAAGCATGGTTAGGGTCAGCCCAGGGTTCTCCATCACCCAGCTGTCCTCCATGTGAGCCTTCTTTGCACCTGACAAGACCAAAAATATTTTTCCCCCACATTTTCACCCACGTGGTGCTCTGGTGAACGTGGCAGTGACCATCACCAGTACTGGGATTAATCCAGGATCCACAGTCACTGAGCCCATTTATCCAGCTGGGAGTGAGCCTTTTCTCCCATGGGATGAGAATTCCAGGCATTTCTTCCGGGGCTGTTGGCTCTGACTGACCACAGGAGAGTTCTGTGTGTAAGATGGCATTTGTCACTGGAGAAAGGGTTTGTCAATCCCACATGTGTGTGTGTGGCTCTCCCACTGCTCCCAGCTCCCTCCTGGTGTCCCAGCCAGGAATGGCCCACGTCACACCCCTGTGCCCAGCTGAGTGAGGACAGAAGGTCCCCAAGGTCGCACTTTGGGGAGTTTCAGCCATGGCAGCAAACCCAGATGTGTGGGGGTTCAGCCCCTTCCCCGAGCTTCCCAAATTAACTCCATATGTAACGCTGCTCCGAACGGAACAATAAATTAGGGTTGATTTTTTTTTTTGGTTGCATATTTTTACACGTCGCATATTTAATGCCTCTCTGAAAATATAAATAAAACATTCGTAACCATTAGAAATCCTTAGAATCTGGGAAGCGCCTAAGAATTTATTTGTTTGCCGGAGGATCATACATATTGTATTAAAACTATATAAAGGGTTTAATAAAATGGCAAAAATAAAGCAAGAGCGAAGGCTCTCAATCTGCGCTGAGAGGAGGGAAGTGATCTTTCTTTGATGCCTATTAAATGTTCCAGCAGATGAAACCCTATATTCTGCCAGGAAATGAGTTTGCCACGAGCCGATTGGGCGCTGTCGTGTGTGCTCGACTCTACCACTGTCATTCCTCTTCCTCGAGCAGCAATACATTACCCCGCCTCCATTTTTCATTCCTCACTGCCCGAAATGCAAATTTTCTCTCTGTTGTTTATATTAGGTTTTCAAATATATGGAAATCCAGATATCTGGAGGAAAATGTCAGGGCCAGGAATTCTCGTGATCTGTCTTTCCCCCAGCCTGACACTTTTCTCCATCACTTACGTGGGAGCCTGCGAGGAGCGTTCGGGGGTGAGGGCCGGGGGTGCTCAGGGGGTGCAGGGGTTGCTGAGTGCTGGGGGTCACTCTTTGCATGGCTTTGTCACCTCTGTACAGCTGGACACGTGGCCTGGGGAGCAAAAGGGCCACGCTGTGCAGGGACGAGCGATGGTGATGGCTGAGCAGGAGCTGGGAGAAGGGAGGGCTCTGCCTGGGGCTCAGGCACTGCCTGTGCTCCAAAGAGCTGGTCAGGGTGGATGTTTGGGTCACTGGAAAGGGCTCCCAAGGGGCCCTGTGCTCACACCCTGAGTCTGCCAGGGTTGGGAGAGGGGCTGGGGGTCCCGGGGGTCAGCAGTGAGCTCCCACATCGCTGCTGCTGCTGCCAGGGAAGAAGGGAGGCATCAGCAGGCACCAGGTGGGAACCGACCCTGCAGCTTCAGGAGGAGTTTATGGCCAGATCAGCCTGAGCTGCTGCAGTTCCCTGCAGGTTTCTCAAGACAGAGGTGTAAAAATAATCTAAATAAGGGCAGACGTGGCCTTGCAGAGCAGAGAGCACTGAGGCTGTAAGCTCAGGGGTGTTTGTGAACTGCTCATCTCACCCTCACTGACCTCCTCCACCCCTGCTACACCTTTCCCACGGTGACCCAGCCCTTAGGGCTGCTGCCTGTGCTGGTTTATACTGGGCAAACCCAGATCTGCCTTGCCCTCAGCACAATTTCAAGCTGCAGTCTCTCAAAATCTCCCCATTTCCAAACCCCCAGTGCCCAGCATTGCTGGTCCCAGCGACTCAACCCGTGCTGGTGGCCCTGGCTGGGGGTTAGATGGGAGCAATTCCTGCCACCAGGCACCGTGACGTGCTCTGCCAGCCGGGAGGAAGCGGTGGAGGCGTGAGCGGAAGGGACAAACTTCCATGTGGGCACGGAGTGTGACTGACACACCGATAATGAATGTGAGTTGCATCCATTGCTCCTCTATGAGTAAAAGCTATTTTAGGCTCTGGCAGCTTGAGAGGATGATCTGAAGGCAAAAAATCACTGTCTCCAAGTGCTGGAGAGAGCCTGATGTGCCTCAAATGGTGTCACCACAACCCTACCAGCAGCTCCGAGGAGGCTGCACATGCTGGAAATCGTCACTTGAGTCAGCACAGCATTTCTTCCTGGGTTGTTTCTCCACTCGGGGACACGAGGAGCTGAGAGAACAAAGTGTAACAGCAAATCTCCTATTAATAGGGGTTTATGTTCCCGTTTCTGAATGAGTGTGTGAGACCTGCCCACGCCAGTGGTTCCTGCACGTGGTTAGCATTGCTCCTGGCTCATCCCGTGGCCCCATGCAGTGAAACCAGCCCCAGACAGCCCTGATTTTGGAATTTGGCAGCCAAGGGGAGGCTCTGGGACTTGTTGGATGTCTTTAAACTGCCTTCTCCATCAGTCGAGCTGCAGCACTCAAACATGTTTGCAAAGAGAATCATGAAAGGTTGCAAACACAATCCCACTGAAATCTGTGTCGGAATAACTGTACACACACAGAAATCTTTTCATCTGCTCACCCAGCTCTGCATGAACGCTCCTCCAGCACAGAGCATCAAAGAGGTCACACAGTCTTAACACACACAAAGGCCACAGCCCTTTCACCTGGACGTTTTAACACCCAGCAGAAAACAGTATTTCTGAAATCACAGGAGGAATTCCAGGATTAAGAAACACACAAGCAAGGAAAATCACTCCTCTCTGCTGAGCACGGTTCTCTGCCCCATCCCAAACGCACACAGAGGAGCAGCTACTGCACATCCTGCACCCAGAGCACACGGGAGGGATGGCCCTGCCCATCCCTGACTGTCCCTGTCACAGCCTGGGGACACTGAGGCTTTACACGGGGGCTGTGCACAGGGATTTGTGCAGGAATTTGCAGAGGGGGATTTTGTACAGGAGCTGGCTCTGCTTGGACCCCCTCAGCCGCCCCACTGTGCCTGGAGGTGTTCAGTGACATCAGACACGCACAGGGACATGTTCCCCTCCCTGTTTCACCAGCCCTTGTGAAACCATCTCACACTCCTGTGGTACAGGGCTCAAGAAACCAAATTGCCATGCCCAGGTTTTTCTTCCTGGAGTGTTCATCAGAAAGAACGCCTGGCAAAGGGAGATCAGATCCAAGGGGATTTCTGGGGAGCGGGGCTTGCATCTTCCATCACCTCAGCTGGAGACGCTGGCATTTCCCACAGAGCACAGTTAATATTCTCTGTGCCTGCAGCAGCAGCAACTCCAGCCCTCTCCTCCTCAGCTCCCCCTTCCCAAGCTGAGTGTTTTGGCAGACTTCTTGTTCCAAACCACTGGACCTTGTAACGCCTTGGAATGCATAATCCAAACCTCCCTCCCGTGGAAAGGCAGGAGTTGGGACGAAGCAGTGTGCACCTTCTCTCCTTTAGTTACCAGTTCAAGCTGTGTGGAAGAAAAAGGGGTTTTCTCTATGTTCTTGTTTTCCTCCTGCCCTGGCCTGCCCCACTGAGCCTCTCAGACCCACAAGCTGCCCTTGAGGAGCTCCAGGGCTGCATTCCCTGCCGGGCATGAGCCAGCTCTGCAGCCAGGAGCACCGAAAAACCTCTTCCCGTGGTGTTCTATGACTTGTGATCCCTGCTGAAAGGCATCTCCAGCTTTTTGGAGACCTTAGAGCTGCTCCAAAGCCACATGAGAGCGATGAAGAGAACAATCAGGACAGCATTTCCACTCTTGTCTGCCAGGGCAGGTGAGCCCAGGTGAGTGCTTTGCTTGTTCTGCTGCCTCTGAGCCTCTTCAAACACAGAAACTCCTCCTCTCCTCTGAGCAATAAAATGATCACTTTTAAAAATTAAAAATTTTTAAAGAGGAATCCCTTTCACCATGGTGAGACCCTGAGCACAGGGGGCAGATCCCTCACACCTGAACAGCAGAAGCTGTCACTCAGTGTCACCGAGGGCAAAAGCACTGCCCACACGCTCGGCCCCAGCATAGGCAGTTTTAGGCTGATAGCAATTTGCAATGGGTTTATTTCACCAGAATGAATTAATACAGGAAAATAATTTGCAGATTACAACAATTCCTTCAGCAATGTGTGACTCAGAGCCAGGCACGCAGCCAGCACTGAGAGTCAAATTATTTGCAGCTCTGCGCTTTGGCAAGGTCTGGTTTGAAGCAAGTCCTAATGAGATGCACGACTTCATTCTGGGCGACGTGAACACAAGAACCTGAACCTCATCCTGATGAACCACTGCCCCTGACAGCCCAAATTTCCACTGAAATTTGGGCTCATTTCCTGCAGGTAAAATGTATTGCTCACCAGAGGCTGAACTGCCCCTGCAGACACTGCACAGCCCCCAGGACCTGGGCAAGGACGTCAGGTTTGCCCCTCAGTTCATTGCAGCTCCAGGTGATGCATCAGAGTGAAGGTTTTCCACTGATGATCCTCACAAACAGGCCATCCATCATTAGTGAAGGTCAAGCTGCAGATGAATTCCATCATTTTACAATCATGTACTTCCCCCCCCCGCCCTTGGTTGGGTCCCCAGCAGAAGGTGAAGCTCTCAGGGGGTGTTTGAAGCTGCCTGGAGCTCGGTGTCTCACTGGTGGAGCACAAGGTGTCATGAGTGGCTCTTTATCCCTTCAGAGACTGATAAAAATAAATCCCAAAAGGAATGTGGCAGCTCTACAGGTGCAACCTGAGCTCCCAGGTTCAGAAAAACTCTTTTAGTTCACAGGAGCCTGTGGTGGATGAGGACTCCAAGTCTCCTTTTAAGGTCTACAACAGAGGCAACTCCTCCTCAATGGCTGTGGTGACCAATTGGATCATAACACCAATCCACCCCCCAAGTTCAGCCTCAGCTTGGAGTACCTGAGTAAAACTGGTTCCTTCGGTCCAGGAAGCAGGAAACCAACTAATTTCAAGATCTCTCCAACTCCCAGATGTGTCTGAACATGCTATTTCTTTTTAGCCACCAACAAGGTCTGAAAATAGGGACCGAAATGGATCATGAAGGTGTTAAAGCTGGAAGAGCAGTGGAGCAAGGGAAGGAAACAGCCAGATGTAAACTCAGTACAGGCTGAGCTGTTGTAGGGAGAACCAGGAAATATCAGGATGTGTTTTTAGGTGACTCTTGGTGTTTCACCTCCTTCAGCTCTGTTTTACAGGAATGAGTGTTTAGCCAAGCTCGTCTGGAAGCCCAGCTTTAGGAAGGAAAGGGCTGTCCTGGGGCTCTTCTGCTCAGCACCCCAGGCTGGAAATAAACCTCCTCCTCCTCCCCTGTGCACAGGATGTGTTCCTTTCTTCTGTCACAGGACAAACCAGAAGAGAAGAGCTCCTGCCTGGCTGTGCCTCGCAGAGGTACCGTGTCTGAGCACGCCGGGGTGATCGGAGGTGTCATGTGCGCATCATTTAAATTAACGTTACTAAAACAACAATGCTGTTTTTAATATTTAAAGAGCCCCTTTGAAGAGTAGGAGAATCTGTCACCTTTCCTGGTGGATTTGAATCCTGTGTTCTGAGGGTTTTTCTTCTCTGATTAAAGCCGTTGGCTGCATGAGGAACAGCTACACATGATGTGCTGGGAGGGGGTGTGGGACTGAGGCACATCCTGGGGAGCAGCTCCTGCTTGTAGGATGGGTTTTATGGGTTTTCTTTGTGGAACTCCCACCCCAGTGTGCTCCTTGTGCCAGAAGACGAGGGCAGCTGGCCAGACAGTGCTTTCCTGGGCTGTCCCT
>VZTX01010697.1:0-107513 GCA_013400915.1 Pardalotus punctatus | reverse complement strand
CCAGGAGAGGCTCCTGCCACTCCACGAAGCAGCTGTTAATGATGCCTTTGATAAGGTGCCATGCTGAGGGGACCCTTACATGATTTTCTTTTCTGTCTCCAGACGGCCGCGGCTCTAAGCTGATTGTGCGTGCCCTCGGGGGCTGACAACGCCGTGTTTTCCAACAGAGCCACCATGAAGCACCTCGTGTCACAAACAAGGCTCATTAGCATAGCCCAGCAATTAAAGCCCCGCTCAGTCTGCTGTCCTGAGATAAAGAACTCCCAATTTATGGCCCGGTTGACTTTCGCTGGAGATGAATTGGCTGACAGCTTGGAGTGGTGACGTTTTGTCTCCTGAGTACAGCTGTTCGCAAGGGTGATCTTTCAGAATGTGACTTTTCCGCAGCCCAGCCAAGGGTATTAGCACGAACTAATTACAGGGAGAAGCCAGGGGCGATGGTTTTCTAGGATTGGGAACATTACGGGCCCCAAACAGCTGGAGAGTGCCAGCGCTTTTCTCTCCTGGAAAACAACGGCCCTGCTGGAGGAGAGCTCCCCATCTGGCAAGCTCTTCTAATTCGTATAATAAATGCAAATGATATTTATCTTATTTATTTTTTACTAGAGTTTAATGAAGTTTAGAGAGGACTGGGCACATGTGGCAAGGCACGGGGCTTCTCTTCAGAGCGAGCATGTTGTAATATTTGATCAGTGAAACTGTGTTCAGGAGCTGTCTCCAGGTTAGTTTGTTTTCAATTGTATGAGCACCAGTTCCAGGAAAGTTTTCTTCTGTTTACATCTCAGTCCAGCGATCTTTTGCTGTCGGATTTGGGTTCTTAAGGGTTGAGTTCATGTAAAGCAGCAGCATAGCAGGAGGTCACCCCCTAAAAAGCTGGTCAGCAATGCGTGGGCACAGACACAGTGCAGGATGTGATGTGTGCAGGAGAGACACCAAGAAGATATCTCGGACTGACTTGTACCATCTTGTAGAATGAACTCTTTGTGCAGTCCCTGTCCATGGAAACCTTCTTTTTCAGTTATTAAAAAAAACAACCAACTTTTCAGTGAGTAGGTTGATCCCCACAGAGCTAATTTAAGTCCATTAAAAACAGACTTACTTTTCTTAATTACCCTTTGTAGAATCATCTCAGGATTCCCGAGGGCTCTTGGTCTGCAGTTTGAAAAGTGTCTATACATTGAAGGATAAGGTGTCTGATGGTGGTGGTTGGGAATACAGAACACAATTTCTGATTCAAGGATGACCTATTGGTGTTTGTTGTGTCATGATCCCTCATTCACCCCAGCTTGTAACTCATGGAAACTGTTCTGAGTGAGAGCCACTGATGCACCATGGTCCAGGTGGCCACAAGTTCTGTGTTTGCTGCAGAAAACATTGGTTTTGAGTCTGGGCCAAGCAAGGAGCCAGCCCAGGCACTGAATGTTGAGGGATGAGCACATAAGGCTCTGATCTCTGTTTGTTGCCACATAAGTGGCAGCAGGAGGCCTGGTGTGTCTGGGGCTCTAAGATGTGTTGACTCTTTTGGAGCCAAAAGGCAAACAGAAGTGCTGGGTAATCTGCATGTGGCTACTTTGAAATGTCACAGCCTTCTTGGCAGCAGTGACTCAAGGATTTCTTTGGATGAATGGAGGTGGGGAGGGAATAAGCTGTGTACATCGATGGTTTGCTACATGGTGTATTTCCTCCCAAGCATGTGGGATCTTTTGGCTCTTTTCACAGCTCGTGGCTCCCTGCTGCAGATGCTGGCAAGTGTCTGAGGAGCCCTCAGCTCCACATTCATGCAGGTGTTCAGGTGTATCCACATGGAGCAGAGACATGACCTGTGTGAATTCCCAGGATCAGAACTGCCCGATCCACCACGGCATCTCCCTCTGCTGCTGTGTGGGATTTCAGGACTGTTGCTTCCTGCTGCAGAGTAGGTATTGCCTGGCAGCAGGGTTTCAGGAATTAAAAAAGCAAAATTGAGACAAGCAGAGCAAGCAGTCTCAGCAAACTGTCGAAAGTACGTTTTTCTTCATTATTTTCTTGCTGAACCGNGGGTTTCAGGAATTAAAAAAGCAAAATTGAGACAAGCAGAGCAAGCAGTCTCAGCAAACTGTCGAAAGTACGTTTTTCTTCATTATTTTCTTGCTGAACCGTGATGATGTCTGATGGAGAATTATGGATGGGGAGAAGGAAAGAAGTGTTAGCAAAGCTTTAAAACAAGCCACTGCTCTAGCTAATGAGGCAAAAAGGAAATTCTGGCTGTAGCAGCAGCAAAGTCCAACAAGAGAGAACTGGGTTTATGTTGGAGTGAAAGTGCATGAAGGCCCTTACTGGGTCAAACAGAAAACCTTTCACTTTACAGCTTCTCCTTGTCTTTTTATCTACAAAATGAACATTTACATGGACAGACAACTCACACACAATCACTGCATGTGTGGCTTGCACATTCAGCTGTGGCGATGGTGGCTGCTATAATTTGTTGTGGTTTTGATCCAAGGACCTTTCTAGTCTCTGGAAGTTGAGGAAGACGAGGAATTGTGCTCTTACTGCACCTCTGGAAAGAGCTGGAGACAGGCTAGTGATCCCACGCACCAGATAGAAGTACACAGCTTTTCACTCAAACCGGTTTGGTGAAGGGATGTTTTGACTTTTCAATGTGATTGTGAAACCACAAAATGGTAGATGAAGGCAAAGAGGCTCTGCCCCTGTGGAAGTAGTTTCTTAACTGCATTTTGGACAGATATGGTCAATTTTCTCATGAGTATCCCAGACCTTGCTGTTGGAGAGGATTGCATTTAGTGCTGCACTGCAGCACAGCAGGGATCCTATGGTGTGAGCTGGGTGCACTCAGCATCAGTTGCAGAAGTGCCTGGAGATGTGTACAACTCGAAAATTCTCCAAGTTCTTCTCCAGTGTCTTGGAAATCCCCTGGATTCCCAGGGTGCTGGCTCTCGGGCTGGTTTAAAGCAACAGATTGGAGATGCACCTGCGCTTGGTGAGTGGTGAGGTTGCAGTGCCTGGTTGGGAGCTGGTCATGGATGCAGTAAAATGGAATATATTGTGCTCTGCCGTGGTTTCTCTCACCAGAAAACAGACAGAGAGGCTCCTGTGTGACTGTTACCACACACTGATGAGCTGAGCATTGAATGCTGGTCACCAGTGGACAAAAGGGAAATGAGCTCTCGCACCACCGTTGATCATATCAGGTAAGATGCAGGAGTGAATAAATACTTTGGATCTTGCACTGCTGAGTTGCTGGGTGTCCCCACTGGCAATGCAGGGAGAGGGCTGTGCTGCCAGCCTGGAATTCTTCCAGGTAGCCAAATCCACCTGCTCAATAGGACTGAGTGTTTTGCACAGGCTCAGGCAGAAGCTGGACAAAGTCCTGCAGGAGTTGACTGTGTGCAAGCGACCCAAGGCTCCTCACGGCATCTCCATGCTCCCTGGCTTTGGAATTCCGCACCAGAATGTGGCTGCAGAGGTAAACACCAGCTGGGTGTCATGTGAAAGGGAGGGAGATTAGTGGAACTTGACAGCTCCTGGATACAACCCGCAGTCTTGAATTTCATATTCCCTCAGAATGAGGAGATCAAAGAGGTGTGATTTGGAAACAGCCGGCAGCCTGTCACGGTGCATTAGGAGGGAACAACAAGCCTGTGTCCAGGTGAAAATGGCTTTTGTGGGATTTGGTATGTGGCTTTAGGATGGGAATCCCAAAATGCCCAAGGATTAGGCATACAATGCACAAGTCCTTTGTGAGTTTGGCTAAGTGCTCTGCTGCCTGGTGGAATTTGCCACCCTGGGTTGCGTTCTCCAAAACAGAGGATGAAGAGAGAGGCCCTGGTGGGGGCCAGATGGGGATGGCTAAGGGGTCGCTGAGCTGGAGCTGGCACCTCTGTCCCAGGGGCAGGTGCTCAGCTTGGGATCACGTCTGTGAGCAGTCTGCTGGAGCTGGGAAGGACAGGGCTGGCCTGACACCACTGCTGGGAGGAGGAGGAAGAGGCATACAGCCACCAGTGAGCCGCCAGGAGCACAGCAGCTGTGGCAGTGCTGTCCTCCAGCTGGGCTCACGCTGTCCCATGGATGGAATGGGCTTCAGGGAAAGATGAATACACAGCTTTGTACACATCCATGCAAGGATTTCTTTCCTAAAGTACCTCTGTGCTTCTTTTCCATGTATTTATGCAGGGTCTTTTTGAACCAATACACGCTCTTGGTGTTCACATCTGTGTGATTATAAGTGGTGACAGTGTGTTGAAATCTTTCAGAGGGACCAGCCCAGAATGCCAGACTTCCTGTGGGATTTCTGAGCTTAAGTTGCCTCTGACAGGATGCTCAAAAGTGCTTAGTATAAAGCCTGAGCTCTTTTATTAGAGCTGCAGGTGCTGATATGGCCGTTTAACCGGGGTAAAAACAACTTAAGCAAAAGCTGTCCTTTTATCAAGCCATCACTGTATCTTAAGTAAAGTGTTCTTATTCTATAAATAGATGTCACTTTGCCCTAGGAACAGCCTGGTATTTTATTAACATTGTCTCTTCACTAGAACCTACCACCTATTCTCTAGTGCAAAAATGGGAAAAACTCTTAACTTTTATAGCCTATCTCAGTTCTTTGCTTCCAAGTGCCTGTAAGACCATGGCATTTGGTTTAAGGTCCAGTTATGGCTTTTTTTTTTCTTTTTTTTTTTCTGTTTTGTTTAATGGACACTTTTTAGTTTTGTTTTGACTTTTTCCCTCCTATTGATTTGCACTGCTCCAGAAAATAACAGCTGAATTACATTTGGCTTCTCCTGCTTCCTTTCTCTTTGAGATGAGGTTACAACGACCTCATCTACCTAAATCAATAATGTGCACCCAAATCTAATAAAGATTTAGCAGGGCCTGTAAAATAGCATGTAGCCCAGATGGAAAGGGAGGCCCTAATGTCCAAGCCACTCATTAGCTATTTATCAACCATTAATGATGAGAATAGGAGTGGTGTGTGGAGAGAAGGACACAAAAGCAAGACAGCAGAGAACCTTCCTGAATATGAGGAGGAGACAAAGACTATAAAACACATGTGCAGGCTTCAGCCTCACACTGGCTGGGGCCAAAGAAGTACCTAGGAAATGGAATTTCAGTGGGAGTTTACTTGCAGAATCCCAGATTTTTATATGAAAAAAGCTTGAAGTTACTGTACAAGAGAATATAACAAAGAGCTGAAATACATTTGGCTTCCCATCAGCTGACCCTGCATCCCTTTGCAAATGTGAAAGCACAAAAAGCTGAATTTCCTGGCACTGAATATTATAACCTATTTTATTTTTTTCAGTAGAAGAGAAATTGTCTGTGTGATAATGGGCCCATCTCTTAATCAGTGGCAGAGTGAGGAAAAATCAGTAATTTCCCTGGTTTTTGCTTTAATTCCAAGAATTTTCTTTCAGCTGAAGGAAATGAACATGTGAACTGGCCATCAAAGCTTTTTAACCAAATTGGCTGAGTATAGAATAAGACAGGCAGTGAGTGCAAATAGAGAAACATAATTTTTCATCACTGCTTTTTTTGCTTTAGTGGTTAAACGTTTTTATATGGGTTTGAAGCTTTCACACTTTTCATGGGGGAGAGGTGTTGATATTTGTTGGAGAAGGGAAATATTTTTTCAAGAGCTGGAGCAGTAGCATGAAAAGGAATTTGGCATCTCTGGAGTTTGTGGTATGCACAAATACAATAATATTCTATGAAACAATATTTCAGATTCCAGCAATGCAGAACATAGTAGCAATTTCAAAGAAAACAGGAAATAGAAGTAATTAGTCAGGCAGGAGGAAGAATCCCAAACATGACTAGGATACCAAATGCTTTACAAAGCAGTAGCCAAAACACTGTATTTTAATCTTTGACTATTCCTTCAGTCTTGCTCTGCAGGTGGAAAGCCAAAATCAGTTACAGTAAATTTGAATTCTTTTTGGTGAAGGCTGACTTCAAATTTATGTGCTAAAAAGCTGCAATGAATCTTCTCCTCTTCTGCAGAAGTAACAATTCCTTGCTGCTTGTATCTCACCTGGGGCACAGCCAGGTGCTCTTTCACAAGGTGGGTGTGGGAGATCGAATCCCTCTCCCTTTCCAGCAGTGTCTCCCATGGCTCCAGCTCTGCTGTGGGAAGTGCTCCTTGCAGGCCTGGCCCTTGCTAGGAATGGAGGCAGCTGTGAAACATTTTTCAGGATGGGCTGAGGAATCCGCTGCATCCTTTGCCAGTTTGCTCTTACTGTTTAAAATCTGTGCTGTTTTCTGTTTGGAGTTGTCTGGCTTTAGCTTCCAGCCATGGGTTCTTGTTAAGCCTTTCCCTGCTAGATTAAAGAGCTCTTTATGACTGGTATTTTCTCTCCATGGAGGTACTTAATACCCTGTAATCAAGTCACCCTTGGTCTTCTCTTTGATAAGCTCAATAAATCCTGCCCGTCAAATTTCTCACTGGAAGCAGTTCCTCCTCCCCAGCCTCTAAATGGTTTTGATGGCAGTTTTCTTCATCCTCTGAGTTTTCCAATTTCTCATAAGACAGTAGAGATCCAAGGGTTGTCTGGGGTCTTCCTGCCTGAATCCCACCATGGTTAATGGAGAAACAGAACTGCAGCCCCCAGCAGTGCCCAGGGAACAGGAATGCTGAGCTGTGTGAAATGAGCTGCTGCTCCAGAGGCACTTTGTTCCCATCTAGACTTGCAGGGCTGTTGGCATCACCTGCATTCCTTGTCCCTTGCTCTATAACGGGAATAAATACATTTTTATTAATAAGCCCAGCTTACCAGGTAAGTCATTTAACTGTACAATTTCCTCCTGGGAAAGCCATGGATTGTCCATAGCTATGAGGAGCACTTTTGTGGAGCTGTGGAAATTGCATCTTTTGAGGAGAGACTTAGGAAAGGAGACATCTCCATGACCATGGCTGGATATGGTTTGGCAGAGAAAGGTTTTGCACATGGAAGGGGTATCTTGGCAGACATCCCTTGACACATCAACCTTTCCTCTGTGTTGGTTGAACTGTCCTGAGGTTTTACAGCCACAGGTTCTCCAGGAGATTCTGGATGAGGAAGGATCCCACAGGGTGTTCTGCAAGTTCTGTTGTTTTGTCACGGTGAAACACATCCTGGTTTTTGACTCAGTGCAGCTACTGGTTCTGCTGGTGGCTGCTCCGCACCTCACAGGGTTTGCATGCCTCACAAACAGGTTTTGGATAGAGTGCATTCATTTCCTTCTGCAAATATGCTCATGAATGTATGGTAAGTTTTCTTCATCTTTCTCCATCAGGACTGCAAAGGTTTGGGTTTGTTGTTTTCTTTCCCCTCCCCAGGCAGTAAATCAACAAGCTGTAATTAAAGATGTTAAGAAGCTCCTTCATTTTCCAGCCTGAAGTTTAATTTACTGAAGCATCTCTAACTATCTGGCAGCTGAATCACACAGTTTGTATTTCTCTTCTCCTTTATGGAGCAGGACAGAAAACCAGAGACACCACATTCAAAGGCTCTCAGTGCTGCTGAGTGTATCTATCAGCCCAAGACACCTGTGGTTGCTCACCTTTCTTCTTTCAGAGAAGTTTTTTTCGCAGCACCGCTCTAGACCTGTATTTTTCCATTCACTAACTGCTACCGTTGTTCTCCTTTTGTGTCCAAAAAGACAAAAAGAAAAAACCCAGATGGCTTTAGTGCTGTTTACCCCAGGAAACATTTTGAGCATTCAGTAATAAAACTGGGAGGAAATCCTTCACTTCCTTTATGCCTCCTAGCAAGTAACCACATCAATATGAAGTGAGGATGTTTTTGGGTACTAACCCAATGTCACCGATCAAAACACAGCCATAAATACTTTCAAGATGCAGTCTTGAATCAGGATGGTGGATGAGGAAAAGCCACTTCTGTTTTGGAAAGGAATTCTTTCCTTCTGCAACCACTTTCTAAATTGCACTGACATTTAGCAATTAACATACAAAAGCTTTTGTATCCGCAGGATCATTTTTCATGTCAATAAACACATTCCTTCGCTTTTTGGTGCAATGTTTAATAATTCTCATTTCCTATAGGGGAAGAGAGCCCTTGTACTTTATTTGTATTACACAAATTACATGGAAGAAACAAAGCCATATCTGATTATAATTATTAAATTAAGAACATTTGCATAAATCCTATTTTTCCCCCCCCAATCTAGTTTGCTGTTGGTAAACAGTGTGTTATCTAGGTTTAGCAAAGCATTTGGTTTCTAGCCAGATTTCTGCTTTCCCCTTGTCCTTTTTGAAGTTCTCTTGGCAGGCAGGATCTGCTTCTCCTAAGCTATCTGTCATCACACAAAGTGGATTCCAGCTTCAGACAAACGAGTTGCTATTCTGGATTCATGGGCTGAACTGTCATTAAGTCACTGCCTCTCTGCTCTGGGGTTTTAGGATTTGTCTCTGTTCCAGCCCGAGCTCTGCTCTGGGAGCTCCTTTGGGGGCTCTTCATGCATTGCAGCACGTTAAGGGAAGGCTCTGTGGTGCTCCCTGCCTGGTGGGTCCCAGGGCAGGATGTTGAGGGGACAGCTTGGTGTGTGGGACTGATAAAATGGGAAAAGGACTGTGTGGTCTCCATGGGGCCCCTCAGATTGCCAGGTCAGAGTGACACAATAGCAGTGAGGATTGAAGAGAGAAGAGAAGAATAAATGAAGAAGGAATTTATGTCCCCCCCTTGCCCCTGCCTGGAAGCGGGGGTGTGTGTTGACAGAAATAATCTAATACCTCCTACAGAACAGGAGGTGTTAGAAACACCTGAAATATCCATGAAATATTTGTGCCTGGCAAAACCTGGTTTCATTCCCCTGCAACCACCTTCTGCTGCTCCTCTCACTTTTTGGGGAAGTTCTTCTTCCCCTCCCTAGCTCTGCTGTTGGTTATTAATTTTCAGTATTGTTTCTTTCTTTAGAAGGGGGATAATTCAACAGCAATTACAGTCCTGAGCAACAGAGATTTTTGTAGGGAATGAAAAGAACACTTGGTACTTTTGACAGTAGCATTGATGACCATCTCATAAATAGAATCACTTTTCCCTACTGCTCCAGGAAGTCCTGTCAGATCCCAGCCTGGAAATCTTTTCCTTTAAAAATTTATTTACTTGCTGGAGTATTTTTCCTAATTGGAGATGCAGCAGGCTCAAAAAAAAGTTGGTGGTAGCCATGGAGAATTTCCCCTGCTGCGATGTGCACATCCCACGTGAGATGTGCTCTCCCTGCTCTGCCCTGGACTTTGCTCCCAGGTTTGTGTCCGCAGGGCTGTGGCAGCTGCAGCTCCTTGGTCTGGCTGCTCTGCAGTGCCTGGCGCTGGGCTGGGGGGCTGGGCTGCCTTGTGGCCCCCAGCTCTGCCAGGGCTCGGTCTGTCACCTGTCCCTTCCCTGCCCCATGACCTGGAGCTCTGCCTTGGTGCATGGAGGAGAAGAAGGAATTTGGACATGAGTGAAACTGGACAGACCAAGGAGCTGAACCTCTCGAGCGCTGCCCCTCCAGCCTTGCAGGTGCCACTGGAGGGGTCAGGCTGTGTCCCCACGGTGTCTGAATTTGCGGCTGGACCAGCTGGGCACCATGAGCATGACCAGGAGGTGGACAGCCCCCTTCCCCAGGGTGCAGTTTGCTCAAAGACAGCCTTGCAGGCTGCCACAACACGTCCTGATTGCCCGGTGACTCCGTGACACACAGAGGAGCTGGCACCGGGAGGTACCTGACAAATCCTGCAAAGGCAGGATTTAAGAAGTGTGAGTGAAAGGAGAGGTCCTACATTTGTGGAGTCTGATCCATCTACCTTTAGAGACAGGAGGCTCACATTGATCTAAATGGAATCTGGACTGACCCCTAGTAAATGAGATCATTTACAAAATTGAAGGGCTTTGTTAACTTGCTGGATTGGATCCTGACTGCTGGTGGGGTCCCAGAGACAGAGAGCCAGGCACTTAACTTGAAAATGACTTTACTGCAATAATGTCATTAGGTTTTATTGACCAAGCATTTCCACAAGTGGTGAAAGGGGATTATTGGGAGATTGGGATGAATGTGCATTATGTCACTTTTGAATCATATCCTGTTTGCAGGGAAGATGTGAGCCCCGACAGAGTGACCCACCAGGCAGAGGGGGTTTGGCCGTAGGAGCTGTGCTACTGTGGGCTTGGGAGCTGGGGGCTGCCTGGATGAAAGCTTCTGGTGGAAAACTACAAAGCCATATCAGAGGAAATGCTTTCAACATATCTAAATCAAGATGTATGGGTTTTTATTTTTGCATGTGTTACATATCCCTGAGCTCTTTTTGGTCAACTGATAGTCATTAGACCAAGCTGCATTGCTTTGCAATTTACTCATTGCAGAGCTGTGACTTAACTGCTAACAGAGTAATATTTTTCCTCATATGTAACTTATAATTCGTCGGATGTGCATCCAGCTCCTGCCATGGATTAAAGTTTCAGGGAGGTGTGCCACTGCTCTCCAGGCACTGACAGCCTTCAAATGGCTGTTGAGCACAGCCAGATGCGAAGTGTTAGCGCTGTTGCCTGTAAATGCCTTTTCTCTTGCACCCACACTCAGCTAGGAAATGAAATACAAGATCACCGTGACATCAATAAAACATTCTGTCAGCAAGACGTGTAAGTTACCTGGAAGCTGAATTCCATTTACAGGAATGGCAGTGGAGTACGCTGTCTGCATTTCCCCCCCAAGAATCAGTTTCTCTGATTGATTGCATTTGTGTTGCATCCTGTGTTTCCATCACAATTCTGTGATTCTGTGCTAGTGAATCTTGTTTCCATTTGTGGTATTTTTATAAGGCTTATGAAAGTGAGTGGTACTAAACTGGGAGGTTTAGGAGGATGGTTTTCAAGCAGAAACAATAAGACTGAAAAAGATTTCCTGTGTTTGTTAATATTCAGCTCGGTTTGGGTCTTTACATCCTAGTACTCTGCACTGGAGGCTGTTCCAAAATTTGTTGCTCATGAGGGAATAATTTGGCATATGTGTCTAAATATATCAAAATATTTCTCATCAAAACCACCTAAATTACTTTCCCCACATTTTGGTGACTTTCATTGTGCTGAACATGCCCGGTTTCAGTGATTCTTATACACAGGAATTCTTGGTAGGATCATCATAAGATACATGCCCTGATCCTCCAGGATCAGTGAAATGAGGATCTAGGGATGAGCTCAGGGCCGGTCCAGAAAGCTGTAGAGGAATAACCTTGCAGTAAGTAACACTAAGTTTTTAATGTCAACAGAATTTCTCATTCAGTGCCAGAAGTGATTCTCTTGGATGTTGCATTCTCCTCTAAATTTATAGTTGGTAAAGCAGAGGAACACACCTCACACTAGTTCTTTTGGGGAGAAGAACATGACTGAAAATCAAGTTTCTTTCATTCAGATATTTAGAACATAGATTAAATGCCATGCTTTAAATAATGCAAATGGAGTTAAGGATTAGGAAGGTGACTGTTTTTCCCCTCCCAGGTTGTGATTAACAAATAGCATTACATTCCTGCTTCTTCTGCCCTAAATCTCCTCCTCAAGACTGTAGTGATCCTCTCTCCACGGCCACAGGAGTTGTCCCCAGGCAGAGTGGCAGTGAGGGCTCTGTGCCTGCTCGGCCCAAGCTCCCTGCCTGGGTCTTGCCCATCTTTTGGTTTGTTGTGGCCTCTGGGTTTGGGCAAAGGCACGGTTTGTGTTTGGGTCACAAGGGCGCCCATGGCTAAACTGTTTGTGCAGCCTAATCCGTGCTTGTGGCATGAAGTCACACATCTCCCCAAGTGATATTTTATCTAATCCATTTCTGGCTTTAATCAGATTATAAATTTCTTTCGCTAAGCTTCTGTTTTCACAGAAATAAATGAAGAGTTGTAGATGAGTTTGCTGCTAAGATTTGTGTGTGTGTGTGTGTGTGTACTGAGGTTTATTTATTAGATTTCTAACCATAAACAGTTTAATGTTTTTGAATTACTGCTCAGTCTCATTTAGTTTGGTTGTGACCTTGAGCCATACATTTCCAGGGCTCTCGCTAATGGACCTTTTAAATGATGACAATGACATACACCAGGCTCTTTGATAGGGGGACCACTGCTACACTGCATATTATTTTAATGTTATTCTACAAAATAACCATTATAATATCGTTATTATTTTTTAACTCTGGTTTTATTTTGTCACACCAACATTACAACAATCTGCATCTGAAATATTTCCTCATTTGTGCAAAGCACATTTCTCTGCCAGGGGTAATGAAATGACCAAGCAGTGACCCTCATTTTTATGTTTCTCCTACTGTGAAGAGGAATTGAAGATGAAATGTAGAAGCTAATAGCTGTGCAGCCCCAGTGAATCTAGCAAATCTAAAGAGCCCAGCCATGGGATACATTTAAATATTAAAGCAGTTTTTATGTGCTCTAAACAATATTTGATGCAGCTCTCAGTATGCTTTAATCTGGCTAAATGGTTATTGTGTTATGTGTCCTAGCTGTAAAACTGTCGAGCTCTTTTGTGGTCAGGATACTTCTCCCCACTGCAATTTAGATTTGGCATCGATAAGCATAAAGGACCATTCTCCAAAATGTATCCTGAACAAGTTAATCCTGCATGGAGCAGGGTGCTTAGAAACCATTCACGTTTATTTAATACTTCCTTCCTGATGCTCACTGTAACAATTGCTTATAGGGCAGGGAAGGTGCTGGTTTCATGAGGGGGAAAAAGGGAACTTGGCACAATTCAGTCCTACAGGGACGGTGGCACCTGGCAAGGGTCAAGTCTGAGACAGGAAAACCTTGTCTAGTGGCTTCTTCTTGACTGCTGACTTGTATAGAAAAAATGGCAAATATCTTAATTTTCTGTTTTAATTGCCTCTGTCCACTCTGGCTGGCCTATTTCTTTGGAAAGGAAAACACTGGAAGTTGGCTGCTTCAGCTGATGGAGCATCTCCAGGTAGAGGAGTTGGACTAGAAGTTGTTTGCATGCGTCAGGACTGACTAAATTTCCTGCAGTTCTGTGTCTCTTGTAGGGGTTATTCAAGGCTTAAAAAGATGTTGATGGGATTTTTCCTGGTTTTGCAGCCTTCCTAACTGAACTCAGGTTCCTGAGGGGCAGTAAAAATTTCTTGCCTCCTTTTTACCTGATTCATGCCCATAATATGTGTAGGAATCCTCTTGCCATTGTTTTGTCTTCCAAACGTGGTTGAAGTAGCATAGTGACCTCAAAAGTGAAAAGGATGCATATCAAGCCTTGTTATTCCATATTTCTTTAGAAAACCAGGCTAAATATGGAGAATACACACATTCTGTTTTTTTCCCTTCCAATTATTCTAATGAAAAAACACCACCATTTTACCTCTTCTTCCTCCTACCCCTGAAGGAAAAAATCGAACCCCCAGTGCAACATGGCTGCAGTAGTAATAAGAAGAGCATTTAGTAACCTCTGGGAACAGAGTTTCTGAATTATCCTGAAGTCTTGAAATTACTTTAGCAATCTCCTTTAAAACCCAAGTGGGCAGTGATCCATATTGTAAAGGCTTCACAAGTAATTTGACACAATTAGCAAATTCTGCTTCTGAGACCATCCTGTGACTTGTGCTGAAAGTGTTTCCTACAGAGGAGCTGTGGGCTGTCCGGGTCTGGGTGGAGGTGAGTGAATCAGTCCTGGGGGAAAGCTGATACTGTCCAGCTCACCCTGGGCCAGCGTGATGTTGATTAAAGAAAGTCTCGTTTATCCACTGTCAGAGGAAATGTTTCCCTGTTGATGTTGCAGAAATAAAGCAGACCATTGCACAGAATCCCAGTGCAGGTCTTTTCTGGACTCTGAGTTGCTTCTGGTTGAACCTGTTTTCCTCAAAGAAAGTGATTTTCCGATTCCTGTAACTGACCTTCCTATTGCCAAGTCGAATGATCTTTGTCAGTCTGACTCTTTTATGATCTTGCTAATGAACTTTCCATTTTATGCTTCTTGTCTGATTAGCAATGCCAGAGATTTAACCAAGCAGAGATAATTCATTAGTCTGAGCCATAGCTCTGAGGGCACGGTGTCAGACCCTCCCTTCCCACTCCCTGCACTCTGAGAGTTTTTCTCTGCTCTAAGATCTCCTCCATTTGTTTCTGAGGGGAAAGGCAGAAGCCTTCTCCTATTGCATATTCTTAAAGCATTGGTCATTCTTGACTCATTGACAGTGAAATTCACAGGATTGTTTTGGAAAGTCTTAAGCAACCATTTATTTTTAAAATCCACACTAAGGTTCATGCAGATCAGTGAAAACAGAAAAAAACCATGCATAAGTGATTATTTGCAACTTGTGGGTGCAGCTATGTTTATTTATATTACAATCCCTTTTATTTTTCATGTTGCTTTAATTTGCTGCCCTTGAAATTCAGGGATTCCTGACTTCCTCTTAGGGGAACCTGAGAAAATTTTTTGTTTCTCCCTGAAATCAGAAGCAGAAGAATACTTGTACAGCTCTGCCAGAGCAAGTGAAACCTTGCAGGGAGTAAGGATAGGTATGGGCATGGGAGTCCTCCATGCCAGAACCTGCAACAACAGCCAGGGGAGATTCTTTGGCTGAAAAGTCTCTAAGACAGTTTGGCTGCTCTGATACATTTCTTTGGACCTTTTTTATTAGCTGTTGCCCAATTTCATGATCACTGCAAATTGGATAGATTCACTAGATTCACTCAAGCTGTACCAGATTGTGCCAGTGACGTTTTTAAAGTCATTTCCTCCTAAGCAGTGGGTACAAACCTGTATTCCTTGTGTACCCACAACTACCAGAAAAAACAATAATCATTAATCTGTCAGTGACACGGTCATGGAAAGTGGAAAAAGACACTCAGGAGGTTCCGCACGAGATGACGTTTATTTATTAATTCCATGAAAATCAAATGTTTTGCAGCGTGGACATTACAACCATCATCTCTTGATGCTGGCTTTAGCTCCTGTGAGCAGCACGCAGGTGCTGGCAGGACATGCCAGACAGAGCACGTTGGGATCTCTTTGTGATTATGTCCCCACTGCCTAACATGTGCCCTTCTCACTTCTACTGCTGTTGCTACAGAGGGTAGGCAGGCTCTAATTAAAGACCAGGAGGGATGGATCTGCATATGTTGTTTGTGTTTGGGGACTGTCTGGCTCGGAGGAGTAATAATTGGCTACAGGGCCTTTCACCTCTATGGCATGGCTTTGAATGTAGATCAGCTTAGTGACTTTTAATGGCATTACCATGTGACAGCTGTTTTACGTGTGAAATTAGCTGGTTGGTTGAGTGCTCTTCCTACAGGAAGCCAATATCAGTAATTACCACATCAAATGGTGCTATGAGCACTCCTTAAAAATAGATATAATTTTAAGTTTTTTGAGCATGCTTCAAGTATACATATTGGTGTGTTTTGTAACAATACTGAAATAATTATAAATCCACTTAGCTGCATATTTAATCCATGCTGTAGGTAAGATATAGCAGTAGCATCTAACTGGAGGGCTCCAAGTTCTGTCTGCATTTGTGGTCCCATTATCATATAGGGCATATAAGTTCATTATGCATTTAAAATTAGGTTGTGGGACTCTCCCCTAAATGTGTAAAAATCACAGTGAAAAGGCAGCATCAACAGAAAAGGTCAAAGTAGCTCAGGGAATAGTCCTGCTTGATAAATGACTCCCATTTCCATGGTGGGAGCTGTAAGGAGAGATATGTCTTCTTAGGCCAGTTGATACAGCTGAATGAAACAGATAAGCTTTTGGGCATGTGATCTCCTGTTTTTAATGTGCCAGCCCTAGACTGAGGCAGCAGCTCAGCTCTTCTTAAAAACTTTTGCAGTTTGCCAGCTGCAACTGGTTTGTCTGAAGAGGAATGGTCCACGTCCTCCTGACCCATCCCATCCCTGCTGGTGGCTGTGGGCTGTAGGTGTTTGCAGGAGGAAGTTTTGCCACTTGTACTGTGAAGAAAAAATGACCTCGTGAGAGACACCAGGGATACGTGTTGAGGCTGAAGGTTGACCTCAAATTTGTCATCCTTTTGGAGTTCTGTTTTCCATGGCAACCCTACTGGCAGCAGTAATGTAGCTGCGAACCTTTGCCTCATTCCCCAACATTCCCACCTGAGTGGGAAGCTAATGATGCAGCTGGGAATGTTGACTAAATGTATTTGTGCTGGAGAGCAATGGCTCGTGAAAGTTAAAACCTTCTGTGGAAAAGGCTTTTTTTTTTTTTAATGTTAAAAAGAGCCTTTTATTGCATATTCCTCCTGGACCGCAGAGAAAAACAGGTCCAGCAGAAGAACCCATGGCTTTGCAGGTGTTTGGTGGGGTAGAAAACCTGAGCCTCTGTTACTGCTCTTCCTTGCTTGGTACGTTATCAGATTTGTGCAAAGAACAACAGATCCAACAGAAAAACCTTGCTGAGAAAGGCACTGTCTCACCTTGCTCTGAGGGATGAAAAGGAATATCTGACATCTTGACATTTTTCATAATATGGAATTCTTTTCTCCCAGCAGGTCCTTTTCAAGGTGATGAAGGGAAATTCCTCAGCATGACTGTTCCTTGCTTGCGATCTCTAGATTTCTACTTGGTTAATTCTGTAGGTTTGCATGCAATCCCGTCCTCCCCAAAATCATGTAATACCTATATACTCATACGTTATTATGGTAACTTGTTCTCCTCAGGCGGAAAATTATGAAACCCCCCAAAATTCTGCAATCCACCATAATATATATAGCCCCTCCTATTAGGTAATGAAGCCATTATTCACTAACAAATTAAATATGCAAGTCAGTGAGGTCTTTTGTAAACAGATAAGGTGTTATCTGTTAGGGAAGAGAGCCTCCAGGCTATCACAAAACAGGGTAATTTACATGATGGGAAGGATGTTCCTGAGATCCTGCAGAGGCACAGTAACAGAGGATGTCTTTCTTTACCGTGACATGAAGGGTGGCTTCTCAGGCCCAGTTTTTTGGGGGTCTTTAGAGAATGTTTCTAGAATACAGACACATCTGCCATGAGTGCCAGAGTTCATGTCCCGTCCTGGATGACCTCCTAAATCCCTCTCCAGACTGCTCTTCTGTGATAGATTCACACCCAGGCAAGCACAGGGACAGATTTCTACCAAGGGAAGTGGAAATGCTGTCTAACACAGAGTTACACAGAGATTCAACAGGCTGGGACTACCTGGTGAGCCCTTCGCACTTCCTGCTGCTGCCATCCCTGTCCTGGGGTGCACCTGTGCCTTTTATCCTTAAAAAAACCTGGTGACAGGGCCCCAAAAGATACACATGCAGGATGTGTAGCTTGCTGAGGAATGCTGAGCTGTAGTACTGCCCCAGGCTTCAAAAAGTCCAGTTTTGCCAGTGAATTATTTGATTGAGGGGGTCATAAATAAAGAGAGGTTGGTCATTTAGTCACAAAGAGTGAGAGCAGTGTTTTGTGCATGGGAAAATTGAGTGGCAGGAATGGGAAGAAGAAACTCGGGTACACGTGTTCCTGGCACAGATACACCGTGCCTCAGTGGGGTGGAGATCTCTTTCATTACTGCATCGTGAAGCAGCAGCTTCTCCTGCTCCAGATGTGCTTTATACCTTCTTCTCAGACCTCTTTCTGCGTGAAAAGCAATTCCCCCACAAATGGACCTTCATTAGCTGTGGGGTCGTGTCAGAAACAATCATCAGTGTACTGCTGATGTGGCCAACACATCTTGTGAACTCTCTGACCCCAGCAGTCAGCAGGATTTCTTTATGTGAGCACTAATACGAGAAGCATTAGCATTAATAAAAGAGCTCTCGACCTAGTTGGTGTAAGGGGTCAGCAGAAGTTTACAGACACCTTTGCCTAACATTCCTATCATGCCTGGCAGTTTGACTCTCATCTTGCTTTTCACAGGCTCTGAATGATGATATAATTCTCAAATCCTTCTATAATCCATCAATATAGCAGGAATCCAGCACAGCTTGGAGCCACCCTAACTGCACGACATCACCCATTTGGGGATTGGTCTGTCTGCTCACATTCACTCATTTATGGTGCTGTGTCAACTCGTTACTCTGCTGGAAAACAAGAAAGGGGGTAAGGTAGATGAAGATTCAAAGACATTTTTTTTTGAGACCCCTTACCCTCATGCTTCTGTTGAGCTGATTAGGAATTTCCTCCATAGATGGGACAGCAGTTTCCTAAGATCCTTTGATACAATACACTCAGAGGATACAATGACAGATGCTGGAAGTCTTGAACAGTCCTTACCCATTACAAGAGTATTTGAAAAAGTGCTAACAAATGGTGGAAGCAGAAGCTGTTGTGAAGGGTAGAAGCCCCTTTTTATGAATACTTTTTTCTTTAAAATTAGAAGTTGCTTTTAAAATATATAACTGTATACATCAACCTGATTTTTGCTTTAAAAAATCTAGTTTGAGCTTGGATGAAAGAACATAGAGGTGGACACTACAGCATCCTGATTGGTCTGTAGAGCAATAGCATACATTAACTACAGAACTTGAATTGCAGGATATTTTATTTTGGAGCCCCAGAAACATTCGGGTGCCATCTGAGAGCCGTCATTATTCCCTGTGCTCACAGGGATTACAAAAGGGGGTCTCAGATCCCCATGGCAGGGAGCTAAGGTTTGGTGGCTCTTTCGGTGTCTCTCAGCTTCCTGAGCTGGGGAGAGGACTGGAAATCTTTCTAAGTGAATGGCAAACCAGTTCCAGCTGCAGAATGAGCTACCTGTGTCTATATAAAAATGTAGTTAAATGGAGTTTGGAGTCTTGCATCTGTTTGGGACTCTTGATTCTGGTCTTTACAGCAGCAACTGAGCATTTTATGTTTCATTTCTACCACTTGCCTTAATCCGACTCCAGCTTCGATCTGCAGCCTTGTGAAGCAGCTGTGAGTGGAAGAGCTCTCTGTAACTGTTTTGTCAGCCTTGCACAAGTGGTGGGATGAGTATAGGTAGGAACAATGACTGTGGCAGTCCCAAGACAACAGTATCTTTTTGTTTCCAGCCTGGAGTGCTCTCCTAGCTGTCTGGCATTTCACAGAGCTGGTTATGTTTCAGAGAAAAAAAAAAAATGTGTGGATGCTTGGCTGAGCTATGGGGCTAAAAGTTCATGGCAAAACAAACGGTATTTCAGCTGTCTGAATTTTTGTAGATGTTTACTTACTGCAGGAAGGTGATTGTAGCAGCCAGCATGAATTTGCAGTGTTCTTAACGCGTTACTTTGATGGGAAAATTAACTTAATTAGGTGTGTTGTTTTTTTTTTTCTTGCCCAACAGAAGAGTTTCATTCACTTTGCTAGGGTAGCCATATCCCAGCTTTACTGAAGACATGGGACAATAGAGAGGGATGGTGATTCCTGGCCACACTTCAGCCCCATGGTGAGATCAACAGTGTCTCTGTCTAGCCTGGAGTCCAGACTCCTCTGTGTGATGAGCATGGGACTGACAAATTCACCTTCATCACCTCCAATTCTGCACCTGCATCCAGCCTGCAGGAGCTGCAGCCCTTCCAGGGTCACCAAATAGGCTGGAAAAGCTCAACACAGGGTCCAAGGTGGGAATTCAGAAACTGCCATGACTTTGGCTCCGTGGTCCTTATTGCCCACAGCACCATCAGATCCCACCTCAGAGAGACAGAAGAGGCTGTCTGGAGGGAGGTGTGGGATATTTCATGCTCCCTTTTGGGTAAACATTAGCTTCTGTGGGAGTTGCTTTATTTCTGGATTTGTTATGCTTGGTTTGTCTTGCTGGTTTTAAATATTTGTACAAGTGACTAGAGCTATGCAAACTGTGCCTGAAGGAAATGTGAAACAGAGGAGAAGAATTAACTGGAGGTACTAAAATTGGTCAGTATCCTCACTAAAAGTATTACAAGGGAAATTGAAGGAATTTGCCAGAAGAACAAGGAAGTATTTCCATTCTTTTGACCTGTGGAAGCAAATGTCCAGGGAAGGTGTTTGTCTGACAGAGAGGCTAATGGTGAGAGCTTTATAATGTCTTTAAATTAGTAATTTATTTGTGTTTAGACATAGCAGTAGTTAGTGAGGCTGCCTGTAATGTTACTGTTCAGATATCTTGGCTTCTGCTGCCAGTTTGTTGTCAATATTTACCTTGGTTTTTTTTGGTTTTTTAAAAAGATTTATGAAATGCGTGGTGACCTTTGAATTGCTGTGCAGATATGGTCAATATGGCCTCTGTCCCATAACCCACAAGGTGAGCAGCACCACAAATGCTCTTTGCCATCGCATGAGGCAGCGAAGTTTAAAATTTCAGTGGACAAGTCTGGGCAGTGTCAAAGGGTTTAAAATACCTAAGCTTGGGGCACATCACCTTCCCGAACAGTCTGCTATCTGATATATCAAATGACAGGATTACATTTACAAGTGTAATAATTCCATGTGGAAGCAAGTGGATGCCTTTTAAATTAATTGATTCCTTCCTGTCAGCTGCTGCAGTGGAAGACAATGCTTATTAAGAAAAATGTAAAACTGCCAAATGGAAAACACTGAAAACCAGAGATATCTTGATATGCAGAGAATAGCAGTGGTGGTGAATAGCTGCACAGAACACAAGTACACTGGGGGCTCCCTGGACTAAAAAAAATCCTTTATTATTGCTGCTGCCTTAACTGCTGCTTGAAAACAACTCAGCTGACAGGATTAATGGCATAAATCCATTAGAGTGAGAGAGAAATGAGGGAATAAGTTTCCTCTAATGGCATTGCTCTGTAGACAAGCACCTGAAAAAATAATTTTTAGCTTGTTTGCTGAATAGGGAGGATGAAGAGACCACCTTGATGTGATGCTAATAGGATCTAGTTGCTGAGTATCAGCCTCTGGAAGAAAAAGGGGTGGTGGTCTGTGACTCTTCAGTGTTCATGACCAGGCTTGAACAATCCAACACTTTCTATCACACAATGGAGAGCTACATTTATAATTTTTCTCTGTATTTGTCACTCTCTAGAGAAACAGCAAATGCTACTTTTTTTTTTTTTTAATGCAGGGAAGGAAGTAATAACAACTTGGCATTATGTTTGGGTACTGCAGAGATGAGAGTTTCTCTGCCTCATTCCCAATTCATTAACCTCTCGTTTCTACCATCTATAACTATGTTTTGATATTAATTACGATTTTGTTTGCTAAGTTGTCTCCAGACTTTTCCCTGGTTATGCTGAATACAAGTGAGCTGAAATATCATCCAGTAAATACAAATGTGTCCTATTGTTTAATCAAAGTTTAAAAGAAATAAAAGTATTCTGTGGAGGGAAGGACAGATTTAACAGCCTGCTGTCCCCTTACAGCAGCATGTGACTCTTTCACCTCCAGTGGGAGCCTCAATTCATGCACCAAACTCCCCAAAGAATTCACATTTTGTAAACTGCTGCAGACATTTCTGTGAGCAACAACAAATTGAAGCTGGCAAAATCAAAGCCTGCCAAAACTTGCTGAATGTGAAGGCAAGATGTTTTCCATCTCTGCTCTTGCAAAGCAGAATGTCTCCTGCAGCTTCTGTCTCTGCGGATGAGCTGGGATTGATTCACTAACATACATGCAAATTTCCCTCCTAGGAAAACACGCAGGTTTTGGAAGACAGCACCCCACAGAAAGGACTGTGTCTTTTGGCTCTCACTTCCAAACGAATTTGTAAGCATGAGAAAAAAATGCCTTGAGGAGGTTTAAAAATAGTTCTCATAGCTGGAATTTTTGTATCATATTTCTACATAAGCTTATCCACTTTTACTCCCCTGTTAAAAACTGCGATGGGAGAGAAATAGCAGAAACAGCAAGTGTTATCTGATAACTGTTTAATGTGATAGCATTACTATCTAACAGCATTTGAAAATGGTGCCTGGGAAAAATCCTAATTCTTAAAGCTTCACATTCTGGCAAACAGTTTGCTAGAGATTAGCACTGTAGTTATGATTAAAGTACGATCTGCATTATTTCACAATTTTTCCTTTCACATAGCACATTATGCTAATCACGCTGTATTCCATTTTTCAATAAAAGGTCAGCAGTGCACTGTTTGTGCAGAATGTGCAATTTAAACTTCATGTCTGTCATTAGAGATAATCTAGGTTTGCTGTATCAAGTGAGGTTGTCATAGAAACTAGACCTGAGATCTCTGTTTACAGCCTTTGGAGAATAAACACTTTGCATTTATTTCACTGAAAAATAGGCGAACAATTAAATAAGGTTTGAAAACAAAACCGTAATGGCCCAGAGAGAGATGTCATTCATCAAAAATCAATATATGTTATGCAGCTGGTAAACTCCAAGCATTCAAGCAGTTGACTGACAGCAATAGGGAAATATTTCCCGGAGGGTGGGGGGTAAGGGAGTAACTGATAGTATGTCCTAATGCCTGGAGCAGAATTAATTTAAATTTGCTAATAAATTTTGTTCCAGGAATTAGAACACTGAAGAATATTTGTTTAAATTTTTGCCTTATGTCAGGTAGGGCTTTTTGTGTTGACTATTTGGACATTTTTAATAGCACTGGGAAATATTTTACTTTTTGTTTTTATGTAACATTCTGTGTCTTCCCATTGTAACTGAACTTTTTGTTGTGGATTATAACAAGGTTTGCAGGCATCCTAAAAATATCTCTTGCGTCTGCAGCTTCATTAGTGAGCAAAAGGGTTACAGCTTCAGCTGAACACAGAGGCTTTAGCTCGTTCTTTCTGTGACGTGTTATTAACTTGGAGAGCTCACCTTGGTCAGTATTTAGTAATGTTCCAGGAAAGGATTAGAGAACTGTGTGGACCAAGATGGCTTCTGTGGTTATTGCACAGTAAAATCGCCAGGACTACCAATCTTTTCTTCCTCAGGGCATGAGCATATTGCCAGCCGGGTGTTTATATAGGGGTTTTGTCAATGGCATAGCATTAGTCTGCTGACGAGGTGAATTATGTGGATTGTGTGTCTTCTGCAGCATCTGAATCCTGCCTGATGTCCACAGCACAGTGTCCCTTACACGTATGAACGCACTCTTTGTCCACCACAGCCTTCCACACAAAGCTGAACCAAAAACAGGTGGTTGCTGCCAGCTTTTGAGGAGAAAGTGAAACACAAAATTTAACCAAATCTTGAAATGGAACAGAAATGAGCAGAACTCACAGCTCAGGCAAGCTGAATGAAAAGCTTTTGATATTTTGCTTCTATGTTAAAGAAAGGGTTTTTCTCCCAGCAGACAGGGCAACTGAGCTCTTCCAAGTGGGAAGAAGTGCTTTCCAGGGAGTAAAACAAGACAGCAAAGCCTGATGTTTTCTGCTGGTGGAAGCTGTGCACAGCTCTGTTTGCTGCCTTTTTCTTCATTTCTTCTGGCAACGAATGCGATCTGTTAGTCCCTAAGGGCTGTCCCTGATATCTCATTTTCCTAGGAAAGAAGGGGACAGCTCTGCTAAGGGCTGCCCGCATTGTGTTATGCCCCTGGTGAATTTGGTCTTTCATCATGTTCAAACCCTAAAAGAGCAACTGCAATACTACAGGCTGATAATCTTGTGTTTTTAAGTCTTCAGGTCCTCGGTTTTTCATGAATGCTCAAACCACTATGAGATAGTTCTGTAAATGCAATTTCTCTACGTTTCCAGAGCTGAAAATCTTCCCATGCCTCATGTGTTTGCTCAGCACCACACACTTCCCTTCTAATTGTCTGCTTTGTATTTTTTCACTTCACATGCATCAATAACATGGTATATCTGTAAATCAAGTCCCAGTTTGTTGAACTGCCATTCACACAACTTTTATGATACAATATAAAGCAATACAGTGTTAGCAGGAGGGCAGACCTTGAAAAGCACTTTTTTTTCGTGCCTATGCTAATATTGACACTCACTACCCGGCCTTTGGGTGACTGGCACTGCATTGGTTGCAATACTGAGAAAATCATTGCCCGTAATAAGTTGTTTATCCTGGTTTTAAGCTTCCCTCAGAGCTGTCCCTGCCCCTGTGCTGCATTAGCGCTGGCCATGAGTCTGCAGACACCTTCAAAGAGAGGAGCTAAAGCAACGCTGGGGCTCACAGACAGCATCTACACTTGGCTGAGCAGCCTCAAAGGCTTGGGAAAGCCCTGGGGACATCTGCCAGTGTGTCTGCAGGCTCGGAGCTCCGGCCATGGCCGGGATCAGCGTGCCGGGATTTGGGACTGCTGGGCTCTGCCTGCCTTTCTGTGCGTGTCAGGTTTGCACAGGCTCTGCTCGTAGCACTTTAATTTCAGTACATCGCAAAAGCTTAGGCTGGTGGGTACATCACATCGCTGAGCTGGCAAACCTTTGTCTGAAAGGAATTGTTATGCAGATCCAAAGGAATTACCTTTTATCTCAGCCTGGCTTCATCCCTCAACTCATTTTCTCCCCTGCTCCCCGCAGCCAGAGCATCTCATCTCTGTTTTTGGGCCCTGGTTTTATTGGCCGTTTCCCTGTCCCAGTGAGTGTACCCAGGCTGGAAGGTGGTGAGGGAGATCGTGTTGGGATGGACCCTGTGAGAGGCTGGAATGCTGATGGTTAATGCCTCAATCGCCCATTTGTGGGTGCTTTGCTGCAGGTTTGCACCTCTTGAGGGGCAGCAGGTGAGATTTTTGGCTGTGTGGTGGCGATGCCTGTAGGACAAAGGGGGTGAACACCCACCCCCGGAGGCTACAAGCCAGGCTTTGAGCCAGATAAGAAGCTTTTCATCATGAAAATTGTTCTCCTTACAGCTCCGAGGGGAAGGGCACGTTCACACCCAGCCCTGAGGATGTTCATCCCTTCTGACGGGGCAGAACTGGCTCAGCTGTGCTGTCATGTCTTGGAAGGGGTCAGAAACACCAAAGACCCTCGAAGCACTCCCAGATTCATTTCTGGGGCTTTCCACCAGACGTCTGAAAGCTCCCACTTCCCCCAGGGGACGTACCTGGGTGTTTCCAGCTGAACCTGTTGCATGATGTGACATTGTCCTTCACACTGGAGAGACAACTGTCAAGTGACAGGGAGCATTCTCACATAGTCCGCTGTTACTAGATTTCTTTTTATATCTCTGTGACAAAAATATGCTTAACTTAAAAATGCTTGGTTTGGCAGGTAGTTGGAAGTTGTTCTGTCCAAAGTCTTACTGGGTAGGAGTCACTTTTTGATCTGTGCTGTGCTAGGTTTTTTGACCAGGCAGGAATCTCTGCCTTTTATAAGAGATGGAGTGAATATTGGAGTGTACAACAATCTTCTATTTAGAGAGGGAATTACTTCTCTGCAAGTGTCTTTTCATTTGTGTTTTTTTTTAAGCATATCTCATCAGGTCCTCCAGGTAAATGATTTTCCTTGTAATTCTCTGCATAGATTAGAGTTCCATCACGCTCAGCATGGATTTTTCCATTTCCAGTTTCAGGCTGCTTCTTACTTTTATCCATGAATTTCTCTTCTCTAGTCCCTTGCATTTATAGGCTGCTGTCGCCTCTTTTATTCCCCAGTTTGCAAGCTCCGTGAATCCTGTTCTCCATGATCCCTTCATGGGGACAGCTGCCATGGCTGCTGTGGGAGGGAAGAGAGTGGGACGAGCAGTGATGGCTCACGTTGCCCTGGTTTTGTTAAGTGCTGAACCCAGTGCATCCTTTTAGGAGGCAGCTTTCCCTGCACTCGGCTGGTGCTGGACTGAAGTGTGCAAAGTGAATTGGAGACATAGATTTTGTTGATGTGGCAGTTAAGGAGTCTGAGGCAGTTCTGGCAGTTATCAGTGGTTTGTTTTTTTTTTAAATTTTGAAGCAATGGATGAAATGGATGAAGAATGGACCAAGAATGGATGAAAAATTGCATTTTGTTATAACTCCTTCCTTTGCATGTTTCTCCAGGCCTTTTGAGCAAGCTCTGCTCGAGGGACTTTATGTCCTGACCCACGTGGTGGGGACATTTTGATGTGGAGGCTGATGAGAGCAGGGACTGTGATGTCCTAAACCTTGCACAGGGACCCCAAAGGGGGCCTGAGCCTCAGTTAGCACCCCATGTGAGCAGTGCCAGATGTCAGGATTTGCCCTCCTGCTGCTGTTCAGATCACGGACAAACAGCAAAAGATTGATGGAGAAATTGAATCAACGTTCCCTGAAAGCTCTTGTGAAAAACACAGTGCAACTTTTGTGATGGACAGTCTCCATCTCCCCAGGCTCCTGGGCCAGGAAAGTCAAGGCTGCTGCTCTGGTGGCCTGATGAGGAACCTTAATGACTTTCAGCGTTCGGATCTTTCCAAAAGGCTGTGATGCCTGCAAAGATGGGATGATTATAAAGGCTCTTCTGCGAGGTTAATCTACAGAGATCATGTGTTTGCACGTGGTGATGAGTGATTTGTCACGTTCACCGTGCCCATTTCTCTGTGACCTCCTCTCCCTTTGTTCGGCTTTGACCCCTACTGCACGTGCTGGGGGGGACAGCTTTTCCCAAGCCACCTGGTACCTGCCCCTGCCTCCACTCCTACAGGAATTATTAGTAAAAACAAACCCTCAGTGCCTGCTGACTACTTCCCCCAATTCTTGGGTTTTTCATTCAATTGCTACCAAACACTTAAAACCACAAAAATTACATTTGGATCCTGTTTTACAATATTTTTGTGAAGAAACCAACTGCACATGGCACATGCTGAAGCTGATTTTGAAGGGATCTGAAACAGAAAGTAAAAATGGCAGTTGCAGATTATGACTAGAATTTGCAGGGAAAATTAGTTCAGATTGTTTTTTATTTTTTATTTTTAAAAAGGAGATATCTCTACAAATTCTCCTTTGGCAGGACTAAGATATAATGTTGCAGCTTACTGCTGCCTGCCTCAAACTCGAAGGTTTTAGTTTGCATTTGTTATTTCCTCTGTTCCTTTATTTTCAGGTTTAAATAAATAAAGAAATAATCCATGGGGAGAGTTTCAGTCTGTCAATAGGGTTATTTTCCAAGACAAAATAATTCAGAAGGACAGTCAGCGCTTGGCAAAACTGTCATCTATGAACCAGGCAGACCAGAGAGAGCTCATATGTGACTCCAGAGCTCAGCCGTTAAATGGTTTTGTCTCCAGCTTGGGCCAGCAGATTTTGTGCAGCCACTGCAGGGAGAAAGCAGTGGGGGAGGAGAGGGCAGAAGCCGGTGCTAATGTTTTTAATTTCTCATCTACTATCAGGCAGAACCACTTGGAGCAGAACAGAGCATACAGAGGAAAGAGGGATGGGTGCCATTTTTATTCCTTGAGCTTCTTGTCAGAAGACAAGGAAAGTGAATTCTCTGCAGGTAGCTTGAGCCTTGCCAGAAAAGCGGTTTTTATGATTGTTAATGGTGGTGAGGACATTTTATTTAATCAATTGTATAGGCTTTTGGGTCTTTTTTTTTTCTTTTGTTCTTCATAGGATGAGCAGGATTGATTTATGCCTCTCTAATACTTTCGTCATGTCGGTGCATTATTTTTGTGCTGCATTCGGAAGCATGCTAGGCACTTGTCACAAACAAATATTATTTATTTGGAGACTCGGTAGGATGCCCAGGCATCTGAATGCCTCTAAAAGAAGCACCGCTGCTTTGAGTGATTGTGCAGTGGCACTTCTCCTCCCAGCTGCATCTCACAGTCTCCGTCTGCCAGCAGACCTGTGGAGAACAGAGACTTTTCCTTGCTCTACTGCTTCTCCTCTGACATCTCTGCCTCCCTCAGGTTGCATTGTTTTTGTTGCACTGACCACTCAGAGCCAAAAGCTTTGCACTTGGTCAAAAGCTCTGACATGGGGAGGGGGGCAGGGAGGAGAACCTGCCACAAAAGCGATGCCCTCGATGATCTGGTGTCGGAACTTGTGTGTGCAGAGCGCTCTTGGGAACTTGTGGGGGCTCTGAGCTCCCCTGTAGCACTAAGAAGGAACTGAAAATGTGGGTATGAGTAAAAGCTTGGGAAAAACTTTTCAGTAAAGGATCTCTTTGGAACTGTGCCATCCTGAACATAAAGCTGTGCCTGGTTTGTGTGAACCAGGCTGCTTTGTGTCAGCAGGGAGGCCCCCAGCAGAAAGCCCCTCTAGTCCCTGGGCGATGAGACCAAAAATTGTGTGTTTGTGTGCTTGTTTAGACACACAGTGCTCAGTGTCTCTGCTAGCAGGGTGCCTTTTGAGCCCCAGGGAGCAGAGAAATCCATTGGCACGGCTACAGCAGCTCTCCTCCAGCCTCATGCACCCTCAGCTCAGCGTGCTGCAGATTTAAATGATTTAAAAAGCATTATTTGCCATCTTCCCCCTTGAACAGGGATTAGTGTATCTTCTATCTATTCCTTGTGCTGAGGTCATTGCTTCATAGCTGCAAGGCTGCAACCTCATGACTCCATCTCTTAATTGTGTTTTAGGAGTGCTTTCTGTATCCATAATGGATTTGCACTGCAGTCAGAAATGAAAAGCGGCGTTTGTAAAAATATTGGGTTGAAGGTAGCACAAAAACCCCCTCAACCCTCTCTCATGAGTCTCACAGCTCCATTGACAAAAGATATGCCTGCACGTGTCAAAAATGTCCTCAGTATGGTTTTGTGATGGAAAGGATGTCCGACTATTGATCTTCCTTTAGAAGTTTCACCTTTTATAATTCATTCTCAAAAGCCTCACTGTTTTTTTTTCCAAAGGCAAATAGACATTCAAAGCAGGTCATTGTGTGCTGGGGTTCTTGGCTATCCTGTATATTCGGGATCACAGGCAGCAGCAGATATTTGAAAAAGCCTTTTAGTGAAGAGGGGGGTTAAGTGCTGTGATTGGTCTCAAGCTTCTGCCCTTGCCATGAAGCCTCTGTAAACCTAAAAAAAATGCTGATAATCCTCAGTGAGAGATAGTGGAGGAGTGTTCAGTGCTTCTCAGAGGTGTGGGCTGGGGGGAAATTAGTACCAAAAAAATCTGAGTAAAAGCCTGGTGTGCATACAAAGCCCATCCTGGCTGGTCCTGCAAGACTTTGGACAAGCCTCAGTCCTTCTCCTGCATTGTGTGATTGGTACTCTCTCCAGTAGAGCCTGGCAACGGCCTTGGTTGTGGCATTTGGGACTTTTCCTGACTCCTTGCACTGCATTATTAACTGCTGGTTCAGGGAGGGCACACGAGGGCTGGTGTTTTGCGGCCGTGGTCAGTGTCCCAAAATGGACAATAGTTTTTATGCAGTAACATGCAGAAAACTGCTGTCAATCTGCATGTGTGTGTGTTTCTTACCTCACCCTGGTGGCTGCCTCTTCCTGTTTATGCATTACATCCTGGAGCGGGTATTAAGGAACTTGTTTTCCTTGGTGGAGACAAGCACCTACAGGGAAAACCATCTCCTGATCAAAGCTAAAGAATCATATCCAGGGTTTCTGACGTGCCTTCCCTTGGAGCTGACTATTCAGTGCCTTATTTTTTTTATGCTCCTGCTGCAAAATGGTCGCAGTGCATTGAGTGCAATGAGTCAGAGCAGTGCAGCAGCTCCTGGTGCTTCCCAGGGACATGCTCAGGTAACACACACCAGGGTACCTGCTGTGCCTGTTTTTGAGAGTGAGGAGTCCTGAGCAGAATCACTGAATGTTTGCCAATGCAAATTTGTTAAATCTTCTGGGGAGTGTTCAGCGTGCGTGCTCCAACTTTACAACTTCCAAATTTGTGCAGAAGAAAGGCTTGCTTGGACTCATTGCTCATCTGCAAGAGGTGCTGGCTGGCCTTGTCCAGCTGGCAGCCTTCCCAGGTGGAGTATCCAAGTCCCCAGGCAGCAGTCTCACATCACAGCACCCCCGGGGAAGGACCTGGGCTGTGCACAGCACTCACAGAGCAAGGGAGGAGAGTGGAAAGGAGCTTTCAAGGAACCCAAGAGAAAGGAGGTAGGTGACCTGGAGTTGAAAGGGTCTTTATCCTGTTTCTTATCTGAACCTTATTGGATCAAGACTGGCTGAAAATTATTTTTTTCTGCTGGTGTCTCAATGGCCTGTGTGAAATGTCATTGACAGATTTGGCTGCAATGTTGCCAAGTCTTCAGGCTCCCTGTGAGTAACACAACTCTGGCCCCTGCTGTGTAGAGCCTCTTTTACTGTAACGTGAGGCATTGCTTACTTTCCATGGTATTTTGGGGGAGGAAGGCACTTTTCTACCCCACACAATGACTCACAGCTGAGAGAAACACAAAGCCACAAGCCCACGCACTAAGTTTAGTCTGTTGTTTTGCTCGCTGCGTGCGTCTCATGAGACCACTTTCGTACAAGCTGCATTCACATCCGTCCTTCATTAAGATGGCAGGGGGGGTTTGCATAGTGGAAGGTTATTTCAGATGATTTTAAGAGTGGGCTGCTGGAGATAGAATCATCACACCTAGCTGTAGGTGTTCAGAAGAGGTTCGTCTCAGTTTCTTGTCATCAGAGGAAAGAGGCATTTGAGCTTTGAATCCCTGGAAATGTTCAAGGCCAGGTTGGATGAGCCTCTGAGCAACCCAGCATGGTGGAAGCAGTCCCTGTCCACGGCAGGCAGTGGGGAATAGATGATCTTCAAGTTCTCTTCCAACCCAAATCATTCTGAATTCTGTGGTTCAGTGATTTGAGTGAGTGACCATTCTGGGCCCTGCAGAAGGACATCTGTGTCTCTGCTGTCTGTGGGGAGAGAGGGAAGGGTGGCGAGGTCTCCTAACCTGGGCTCCTGGGTGCTGATGCTGAAGCTGCACTCAGTGAATTCAGGCTGAGATCTCTAATAAAAGGGAGGCATGTCTCTGCCACTTATGGGAGGGCAGAGGGGAAATCACAGAGGTGCCTCACGTGGTAGCAGGGGATCCACCAAAGAAATGTGTGGCCCTACTGGTACTTCCAAGGGGGCTTGGACAGGGTGTTGGCTCCCCTGCTGTTGCTGGCCCAATGTTTGGGGATTGGCTCTCATGCTCAGCTGGAATCTCTCAACCTTTTGCATTCTTGAGAACCAGTCTCAGTTCCTGCAGGTGGTTCACACGAGCTTGCTGCTGCATCTCACTATTGCTTAAATCCCAGTCTGCTCCAGTGGTTGTGAGCAGGGGTTTGATTGCTGACTTTGGTAGTTCAGTGGTTCTTTGGGGGGACTCCTGTACCTGACTGGCTCACTTAGGGAAGATTTCTCCAGAAGTGACTTCAATAAAGACAGCTGGGTAATTGTGTGCTTCAGGCTTCCAATTTACTGGTGATTTTTCAAAGTATTTTACTTTTGTAGTATTTACAAAGGGGCTGTGGCATCCTTGGTGGGATGCACAAACAGCATCTCATCATGGCAGCATGGAATGGGAAGCCCTGATTCAGCCCCTGGATCCCACCAGGACCCAGCTGCAGGGAAGCTGGGATATTGAGATAGGAATCTGGATATTGTGCCAGTTTTAGTGCAGTGCTTTCCATACTTAATGTGGCTAAATGAGGCTGACTCCTTAGGAGGGTCTCTGCAGGAAAGATGCTTCCTGTGTGCCTAGAAACTGCCTTGCTCTGCTTGGATAAGTTCTGAACAGGTAATTCTGAAAAAGAAACTATTTTTTGAGGCAGCAGGTGCTTTCTACGAGGTATGAAGATTTCACTTGGAAATGGGGCACATCTTGGACATTGCCAAGGAGGTCTGTAGTATTCAAGGCTGCCTCTCCAGTCTGAGCCTTGACTGGTTCAGTCAGGATCTAGAAATTCCCATTCAGTGAGTGTTTAATATAAAGTGAATTTGCATCTCATTTCCAATTCTTTTTCTGGTGCCACTGTCTGTCATATTCCCCTGAGACATTCACCTGACCTCTAAATTGATCCAGAGCCTTTTTTCAGAGGTGAGACCTTGCTGCATTTCACCAGGCATCAAGCAGGGCAGACCTCTTCCAATTTACTGCAGCTAAGACATGTGATTTGATCAAAAGTTTTATCCCATGATGTGAAAATCCTGATTTTGTGCTCCAGCCCCAGGAGCACAGCTTGGACTCTGCTTTCTCCCTGCGCTTGGGGTTTCAAACTGGCAGTGGAAGTAAAACCTGTGCAGGTGGCAAAACCCACAAAAACAGCAGAGAAAGCAACAGGCAATAAGAAGGGAAGCATGTTTGCTTTGCCAAGTCTTGAAAAATCTTTGGGTGCCAGAAGATGTGGCTGAGGTCCTGAAAGGTCCTGAAGAGCAGGCAGTGAAGTCCAGCCCTGTGGAGCATCTCAGTGAAGCCTTTCATTACCACCTCCTCGTTGTCCTCTCCCTCCTCTTTCTCTGCCCCAGACAGCTCACACGAAGAAAATTGAAGGGGCAGCGTTTTTCCACAGATGCTGCTACTCTGACTGCTCAATTTAGCAGCATCTTTGGCAATTCCTTGGTGCCCAAAGCTGTTGAAAGGATCCTCGGTGCTGTGAGGGGAAAAAACAAACAAGTCAAAAGCTTCATTAGGGAAGGAGTCCATCAGTCGTGGCTGGGGGTGAGAGATGAAGCCCTTTGCTTTGCTGGGGCTCTGTCACAACTTTTCCTGCCTTGTATCCTTTGCGTTGGCCTCACCTTGGAGTTGTTGCTGGTGACCCTGGCGTAGCTGCCACACAAGCATAAATTGGATGAGAGCTAATTAACTGTCAAAACCCAGGGCAAAAGACAATAAACCCCTGCTTCACCTCCTGGTGGGTTTCGGTCTTTTCTCTTTGATGTGACAGCTCGTCCTCCATTCCTTTTGCAAACAACTCACCATTGCAGAGGAAATGCAATACAGAAAGGCAATCACTTATCACCAGTGACAGCAAATAAACATGAAAAATGGGCTTTGAAATACTAAAGGACAATGATCAGAAAGGTTTCTTCTTTCATCCTAAATCATGATGTTTAGCACTCAGCTGTAGTATTATAAGTTATTTATAAATGTCTTGGCTTGTTAGGAAATATAGGTTTTTATATAGAGATAAATAATGTTTTTAATCAGATGACAGATGTGCATGTTGTGCATGGGGAGGGGGGAATGTGGAGAAACCAAGACAGACTCAGTGTAATCTCCTCATCCTAATGGGGAGGCACCTCAGCAAGGAAAGCACTGCGAGGTGACATTTTCTCCTAGGCATGAGTAACACAGACATGTTTGTATTGAAGGAAAGCTCATTAAAATTTCTGATGGAATAATTTTCTGTCAGAAAATGAAATTTCATCAAAATCAGAATGTGCTACTGAGAGGTGTCAATCGCACAGATATTTGCAACTGAGGAACATTTTTGTTTTTGCTTTAGAAAGGTAAAATACTCATTTCTGTGTTTGTTTGGATTCTTCACACAAAATGTTGATATACTTTAGCAGGATTTAATTTGTTACATTGCTTTGATGTTCTCAAAACAAAATTTTCAAATGTATCAATATGGACGGGTTCAAAACTGGATTGTTTTGGATTGTCACTTCATGAGAAATTTTAATTTTTTTTTGGTTCTGATTCAATGGAAAAACATGCCAGAATGTCAGTTTCTCATATGACACAAGTTCTGTTTTTCACTCAACTCCAATTATAGCATTTGAATTTTGAAATTCAAAGAAGCAGAGAAAAACAGGAGGCAGGAACAAGATGTGTCAAAATCACCTTTTGTTCCCCCCCACCTCCCTCAGACGCATGAATCAGCTTTGGTGAACTCAGCGTTTTCCAATGTTGTTATTGGAATTGGAATATTGGTGTATTATTATTTCCATGCTATTGTAGGCACATTCCGAGCTGGGCCTTGTGGGGATGTACTTTTTTTTGGGAATGTTCAGTGCCTACACCTGAACGTGGGATGCAACCTCCTCTTCCCATTGAAGTGGAGGTTTTGCATGTTTTTTGCTTTTTTTTTTGGTGGTTTCTCATTTCTGCTGCTTGTGAGGGATTTGGGTCATTTTCCTGATTATTTGGAAGCAGTGGAAGCTGCTGTTCTCTGCAAGCTCTGGAGCATCCTGCTGACCTGGGGGACTGAGTTATGGAATTTCAGGGACCCCTGTACAGTGAGGTATCTGTGAGAGCTGCTCAAAAGAGCTCCAGAACTGAGAGCTGTGGAGGCAGCAGAAGGCAGCTGCACCCAAAATGAACAATTCCCCCCTCACCAGCAGCTGCTGTGCTAGCAGCTTTTATTTAAAAACAACTCCCAAATCTTCCCCGGACCGTTTCACAGTGTGAGCATGCTTCTGTGCGGTTTGTTTTCTTTGCAAAGCAGCTGTTGTAACACACTTTGGAGCAGCCCGTGAACAGTTACAGGTGCATCCATTCAAGGTTTGGTTTATCTTGTTCTGAGGTGTAATACCTTTGGAAGAGTGCTAACCTTTTTGTAAACACCCAGGAAAAACTAGGAATGCAGGAAAAGCCAGGCTGGAAACAAATACTCTCTTGCTGCTGGGCACACGTTTGGATTATTTCAGTTGCTTCAAGGTTAAGGCAGCCTAGCTCAGAAAGTCTTCCAAAGAGGAATGTAAGCCATGCTGGAAATGAGACTTTTGAAAAACAAGATGAACACAGATTTACTTCATGTTAGATGTTTTTGGTGTTTGAAAATAAATTCTGTGCAGCAAATGCGTTCTCTGCTTAATTACGTGATTTTGACAGGTTTTATTCCAAGAAGAAAATGTCACCATTTGTCACAAGACAGCCTGAACAGGACCTTGTTTATACATTCCTTTTCCCCACACTACTTTGAATTATACCATAGTAAATTCAGGGCAGCTCTACTGAGTTCACTGGAAAGTGACTTTGGTTTTATACAGGTGGATTAAAAGGAATTTTGGCCTGTTGCACATGGATTTGGGCTGATCTAAGACTTCCTATAGAAAGTCTTTGGCCATCCTGTCATCATTCCACTCATTGCACTGAATAAACTTCCCCACTTCATAAAAGGTTCTAATTTGCTTTTGGTTTGAGGGTTTGTTTTGCTTTTAAGGGAGGGAGGAAGACTCTCTGGTGAAAGAAGAAAGGGGAAACTGTGACCTTCACGTGGGATTTTGTTTGGCTTCTGTGTGGTTTTCAGATGCATGGGGAAGATGAACTTGGATTGCAAATGGTTCTCAGTGTGTTAAACTGGAAATAAACCCTCCAGCCTGGAATAGCTCCTTGTGGAAGGGGGAAACAATCCCGTAGCAACAAAAAGCTCTGCAGATTTTGTGCTATTCTGTAAGGAACAGGCTCGTGGTGGAGCTGAGAGGAACCTGGGCAGTGATGGATGGAGGTGCGAGGGTCGATGGGGTGTGCAGCTGCTTGATAAGCCTTGCAGGCTGAAGTCCTGCTTCAGGGAAGGGCAGCTGTTGGAAATCAGCCTTGTCCAGGTTTTATTGGCTCGGTTGGCTCCTTCAGGGTGACTTTTGGTGGTGCACAGCTGTTAAAGGCAGAGTGGCTCCGACTCCCAAAGAGGAGAGACAGAGGAGAAGGCACAGTAACAGTCTGTGAGGGCAAAGACGTGCCTTGGTGAAAGATTCCTTTAGCTGAATTGGAGTTGTGTTAAGTTCTTCCCTGAGGGCAAATATTTGATTTTATTTATGGCTCCTGAGTTAGAAGAAAGCTTTCATTTCAGAAAGGTTTCAGAATTATTTCTCTTCCCTGTCTCACTTGTTATATTTAACTAGCTGTGGCACTGACTATCATTTCACATGATAAAACCACTCAGCTATAGAAATCAGGAAAGAAACCAACCTCATGATAAACTAAACTAATCTTCCTATTTCTTGTTTTCCAAATCAGCTTGCTGTGCAAATGCTTATACCTTGGGCCTTTTAAAATTCCCATCACTCCAGTACTTCCCTCCACACAGGCTCTATGTTAGACTCAAGCCTTTTAAAACACATTTATTTTCTGAAGATAACCAGAGACATTTTTATGCCAAAGCCTTTATGCTCCAACATTGCTTACAGCTTCTATAATGGGATAACCCATCAAAGTGGGGTGACCCATTTAACTACTTCTAGCCCTGCTGAAATGCAGAAAACTTAAATCTGCCCCATTCCTCCCCCTCGTAGCTCCCATTTCCCCACTGACCCTGCTGTTGTTTCCTCCTGAGGGCAAGGATAACCATGTCTCTGGTTGGTATCTATCCCCACATTGTGCAGTGAGGGCTATGTCTGTGCTCAGAAATGTGAGCAGAAAGCTTACAAGGGGCATAACATAGATTAGGGCAGCTAGAGAAATCTTGTTTTACATTCTTCCCTCCCTCTTCATCAGCATCAGAAATATGAGAAGCCCAAGGGATTGAGCAGCCAGGCAGGTTTTGCATCCTCAGGACACTGATTTGTGCTCAGTTTTCCAAATTCCTGCAAATGGCTGCACCAGCCTAAGCCTGCCCTGTGCATCTGCTGTGGGCATGGCCAGAATCCAGGAGTGTTGGGTCCCTGTTTCATAATGTTCATCCTGCTGGGTGTCCCAGTGCTGATGGAATCGCTGCAGAGCAGGGCTGGAGGGGCTGGTGCTCCAGCACGGTTTGTGCAGAGGTCAATGAGCTGGTGGGTGCAGCAGGGACCAGAGGTTTGGGGTCTGCCCTGCGCACTGACAGCCCTGTAACGGAGCAACAGACCCCTCTGAGGATCCCGTGGCTTCCCAATGACCTCTGTGTGAGACTCCTCTCATGCTTTGGGAAGCTTCTTTTGGTCTCTATTCAAGCTCATCTCTGAAACGGCCTTTGTGGCTCTCTAAGGTTTAGCTTTCTGCACCATTTATTTGTTGTCTGTTCCCACTTAAATTGCCAGTTTTGATGCCATATGGCTTCCTTAATAGATAAATAAGCCAGTGCATGTGGTGTAAATATTTTCTTACAAGTTAGATTGCAAGTAAGGAAGTTACTTCATGAGAATAAATTAAGTTTTTAAAGTGAGATTAACAACAAAAACAAGTTTTTCTCAACACTGTTCCAGAGGACTTCAACCTGAAGGTTTTGAATGCCTGATATGTCCTGCCTTTTATTTTTTTTTTTCAAATAATCTGACTAGATTTTTAATTACTCTTTAACCTGCCCTTTGGTAAAACTCACTAAGATCTATTGGGTTGTTATAAGTGGCAACAAAAACCCATCTCTTTTTTTTTTTTTTCTTTCCCAAGCAGCAGATAAAGTACAAGAAATGTCAGGTGTAAGATTATATCATATAAGTGGTGTAATGGAAAATATTAGGCAACTCGCAGTGCATTTACTGCTGTTCAACCCAATACCCTCAGTTCAAAGCTTAGCAAAGCTGCAAAGGCTAAAACAACAACAAACCCTCTCTCCCATGAATGTGCTCTGGGAGCAGCTTGCAGCTTATTAAATTATTGCAGATACTATAAAAGGCTGTATCTCAAAGCTCATCTCTCAGATGTGCTCTCCTGTTGTGTACATTGAGCTGCATTTGGAAGGGAGAGGAGAATCCTGATATTTACTGCCCTTAGAACACTTTGAGGATAATAAAGCCCCATCCATTTCTTGAACTCTGCCTTTTTTCACAGGCTGCTTTAGCCTGATCCTGTAAACAAGGGTGAGAACAGAGGTGTTGAGAACAGAGATGCCAAGGAGCCAGTGGGGAATGAAATATCTAAGGAGGGGGTGGATGGGTTACAAACTTGTCCCCTTTACCAAAATCTGGAGAAAGACTAGTCATTCAGGATGCAAGTCACACATACGAACATATTCGAATGTTGTTTTAAAAACAAATATTTAATGCTGTGCCATCTTCCAGAGCTCAGCATTAAATGGGTCTTTTGGGTTTTTTTTTGGTTTGTTTTATTTAAGCAAATTTCCCAGGTATTCATGACTAAGCACTACCCATGTCATATGATCCCAGTACTGCAGGGTGGGCAAAGCTGGCGAGTGGTGGGTACTGTGGCAGTGCCTCCAAGGAGACTGAGATCCCAGGGTTTTTCCAAGGAGACTGAGATCCCAGGGTTTTTCCAAGGAGACTGAGATCCCAGGGCTTTTCCTTCATCACAGCAGAGAGGGAAGATGTGGGAAGTGATATTCAGACCAGCCAAAGAGGAGATCAAAGTTGGAACATGATGTAACCTTAGGTAACTTGTTAATATCTCAGGGCATGCAGGTTGTGCTCGGAAAAGTTCTAGCTCTTATCTTATGGAATAAATTGTTCCTGGCACTAATGTTAATGGCCTTGGAGTGAGAGGACTACTGAAGCACAGAGATGAGAGGAGCATCTGTTGAGAGTCCGACTCTTGTGTGCTTTGGAATTTAGCCTTCTAGATCAACTATTGTCTTCTGAAGATAAACTGAAGATAAATGGTCAGGCTTAGGTGAGCAGAGAATATTTCAGGGGAGAAGTGGCAGAAACAGCAGGCCCGTAAGTGATTTTATCCAATCTGCCTTGAGAAGACAACTTATGGCTGCCAGGTCTGCCACAAAAACCCTCTTGGAAGTAAGAGTGAGTCTGTTTGAGGGAGATGCAGCCTGTTCTGCTGAGGTGGAGGGCGGAGGCAGAGCTTTGTCTGGTTTCGATGGGATATGCAGCTGTTCTAGGCTTCTTGGGATTTAGCCATGCGGGATTTTGCCACGGAGTGTGAGCAGAGCATGCTGTGAAATGGGGATTTTGGCAGGTGGCCTGGGCTGTGTTGGCAGCTGAGTTTCTGACCTGGCGCTGCCTTTGCCCTGTCTGGTGTGGGGCAGGCTGAAATTAGTGCGAGTTGTACCATCTTTTGTTCCTTCTGGGCACACGCAGGCTCCAAGCACCGCTGATAGGAGGATTTTGAAAGCGAATGTCCCAGAGGCTGTGCTGGCTGGCAGGGAGAGGCTGCCCTGTGGGCTGGAGAGTCGGGACTGTCCCTGCTCCAGCTGGGAACGTGAGATCCTGACATGGAATTCCTGCCCCTGGGTCAGTCACAGAACCAAAGGTGTGGTGGTGGTGGGGAGGAAGAGTCCACTTCTCATCACAGAGTGGTGCTCCCAGGAGGATCCCTGGCACCTGGCAGCAAGGAGAGCCAGGTTGTGTCCTGACAGAAATCCCAACATTGTGTTTTTTCCAGACTGACTGCCTTTTCCCAAAGCCTGAGGATGTTTCAGTAACACCCTGCCATGCCCTGCTGACTGCATGATTTCCCTATTGCTGTTGGTGTGGCACACAGGGGTTGTTGGACACCTTCTCCCTAAACTTCTGCCTCTTTGAAATTTTCACTCTCTCCATCAATCTGATTTACTTTGTCACCAAAGATTCCCTCGTATCATTTTGTAATAATTTTTGACACTGGAAACAATGTTTTCAGAATGTTTGCCCACCCCCAAAGGGCTCAGGGACTGTTCCACAGTGTCTCCTGTAGCCTGGAATGTCGCTGAAAATCCCACTGTGGTGTTTGCAACTCAAAGGGTCTCCAGGTTAGATAAAAAGTGTAAAGAAATGAACACTTTTGTGTTCCATGTCATATGTGCTCGCACTGATCTGCTGGCAGAAATTTAATTTTGTTTCCAGTAATTTGAGGTTATGGATAGGATTACATCTCCCAGTCAGAGAGAGACGTTAATCAAGAAATAGGCCTCTTAATCCTCCTTTCAGTTTTAATGAAACACTGTAAAAACGCCTTTCACCGGGGGATGTCAAGTATCAGTTGTGCTTTGATTAACATGCTTTTGTGACAGGTTTACTGTTGTACCATGTACCAAGTTATTCAGCAACCTAATTTTAGCTGTCTGTCAAGAGAAAACAAGTACAAAGAGAGCATTATTTTCTCGTTGGACTTGGAATAACAGACTTCTGTATCGACAAACTTTTTTTTTTTTTTTAAATGCTGGTTACTCCACACCCATTGTGACATTTTTAACCTTCAGAATAAATGGTAAAGGCTGGACGTGACACACATCACACTGTCCCCTGAATGGCAATTAGGAAAGAGATAAGAAATCGGAAATGTTTTTGCAGCTGATGTAAGTTAAGCACTTGCCTTTCTCACAGCAAAGCGGAATTTGGATCAGCTCTTCTGGAGTATAATGGGTATAAATCTGGGGCAATTGAGAGGAACAGTGGGCCCTGAATCCTCTCTCCTCTTTTCCTGTCCCCCTTCTGGAGTCAAAACACATTTTCAATGGAGGCTTTGTGGTTTGAGTTGCATTTGGCTTCTTATCTGCTCAGTTTTTTTCTAATGTGGTTTGATTATATTAGATATGAACTTCCTTGTGGCTGGAAGCCAGCACCAGACAGACGATTCTCTCTCCCAGTCTCTGAAACCTGACAGGGGAATGCCAAGCCTTTTCACAGGAGTTGGTTTATTTTTAGAGAGGGTTGTTTTCTTTCTTGTCTTTTTCAAAACTGACCTCTTGAAAAACAACGGCTCCAGATCATCTCCGAGTAGAACGCGGCTGGAGAATGGAGTCTTCCATGGAAATGCAGCCTCTTCCAGCTAATATGGCACGCAGGGCCACAAGCTGCTTTAGCAGCTCAGTTAACAGAGAGAAGTTTTCTATTTGAGTGGGCATATTCCTCCCTGTCAGGCTTCCCATAGCACCGAGACCTGCTGAGCCTCTGATCCTGCTACTCTGCCAGGGTGCTCGATCCATCCTGGTCACCTGGGAGGGTGTTCAGGAGCCATTTGTAACACTTTAATGACCATATTAATACCCCTAATTGTAAATGACAGGACAATTAGTCTCAGCATAGCAGTTTGAACAATTACGTTTGGCCTACTAAAGTGACAGAATATTCATTAATGCAATAAGAAAAAAAAAAAGAAAGGTCTCCTCAGGATTTGTTCCTCTGAGGAGAGTAGCCTGACTGTTTGTCTGCTTTACGCCTCTTTAAAAAATGTAAGTTTGTTTCCAACTCTTGCCAAAAATTCTCAGCTGTCAAACCTGTTTATTCCATGAAACACACTTAGGGCAAGTGTGTGTCTACTCTGCCTCTGACTTGGTTCGTAGGGAAGGAGTTGAAGAGAGACAAAAGTGACTCAATTCCTATTTTCCACAAGGCCAAAGAGTCTTGGGGCCTCTTAGCTAAATCCCAAACTACGGTGATGGAATCCACTGATAGAACCAGGGGGCACATATTTAGGGTCAGAAACTGTGATGGAGGCTGTGCCAGGTCTGAAAGCTTTTTAGTGTTTATTCTGTTTTGCACTCGAGGTCTCTTGTAAAAACAGAGCTGTGTTTCAGGAGGAGACTGCGTTTCGGCAGAGCTGAATCCAATCCAATCCCAGCTTTGAAGGCTTCGCTGCCTTCGACAAGACAGCCAGAACCTGAGGCAGCAGAGAATGAGAGGGGACATGGGCTGATGATGTGCTACATTTCTCACTCTTTCCCTTAGATTTCACTGCTATTAGGCAAGTAAAGGCACATGTGGTTTGATTTTGGCCATGAGAGCGTTATTGCCTGCAATGGAAGCTACAAAATTGTGGGTCAGCCTTCAGCCACTTGCAAGAATTCTGTGTGAGACCCTGAAAATGGCTTATTTTAACACATTGTTTGGTTACCTGCTCACTTGCTGTCTCTTTCCCAGCTGACATGGTACAAGTAATAATTTTGCTGGGGTGTTTCACCTGATTTTACCGTCACAGATCTGAAGGATCCCATGGGATCTCCTTGGGCTGGGGGTTTGTTGAAGATGCTGCTGTGGGATTTTGGGTGAAGGACAGCTCTAAAGGCAGGCTCATGTTCATTATTGCTCTCAAACAACAATGCATGATGAAGCTGGGAACTCTTTAAACAAAATTTGTTTAATGTCTTAACCAATGAGCATCCTGGTACCTTGGATGAGGTGGGACCGATTCGGGTTTGGCTTTTTTTTTTTGTTGTTTTACTTTTTGATAAATCCATGTAAAATCTGACCAGTGAGGTTGTCATTGCTTCAAAAATAGCTTCACTCCTAAGTGAAAGCTGTCATTGCAGATGTGTTTGAGTTCAGTGGAAACATCAGGACTGTGTTTGGGACTGCAGGATCATGACATCTCTTTGAGCGCTGTGGGAGACAGATGGGTGAGCTGCCAGCTTGATGCAAGAACAATAAGAACAAATGAGCTCCTTAAAAATAGAACAATTGCATTTGGAAAGCGGATTGGAGGGGGGGAGGATGAAGTTGAGAGGGAAATAATTCTCCCATGATTCTATCCTGGTTTTTATATTAAAGAAAACATGTTGCAACATTGTCTTGGTTAGCAATGAAGTGACAAACTGGAGCACTTCCAAATTGGCTGGCTCCAAACTGCTTTCATATTGACCTGAAATGTCAGCTGCTATTATGTTCCGCTGACCACTGATTGCTTCCAGAGTAGCATTTGCTCCTGTGAAATGAAAGAAGTTCCATCTCAGTGATCTCAGTGTCTCCTGGTGTTTGTGAAGTACGATAGTCATGGGAAATGATAGTGCCTTTATTTCAAGCCAGTCCTCAGTTTGAATGAAATGAATTGTTAATATTGAAGTTATTTATACTGTGAGAGTGCGTTTTGTGCAAGAATATTTTGCTTATCCAGAAGATCCTCCACTTCACCTTCTTAGAGTCAGAAAACCAAGGTGATAAGTGTCTCTAACTTGTTCCCCTGCCTTCACACACAGGTTCAGAGGGTTGGGCTTGGACACAGCAATGCTGATATCCTGTTCTGCAGGTAAACTTTAAATTTTTCCTATGAAAAAATGTAAAAAAATATAAATATGGAGAAATGGTACTTCTGGTAGCAGTAGTTGAAGTTCTGTGATCAGGTATCAAATGATACGATGGAAATGCATTTTATTTTATTCTTTTAATCCTCTTTACAAAAGAGGAGAATGTTCAGGTAATTTTTATTTCACATGATGCTGGCTTAACTTTACGTTAAAACGTTAGAAAAACCTCTTGGTCTTTAATTCTCAGGGAAATGAACTATGTGATCTGCAAGGTCTTTTCAATCTTTCTCTTTTAAAAGTCCAGAATGAAATTCACTGCACGTATAACCCTACTGGATCTATTATTGTAAAGCAACAGCAACTAAAAAACCTGTAAAATGTAGGAAAACTACATGCATCCACGTCAGCTTGTGGGCTTTCCCAATACCTCAATGGCAGTGTGGATGGACTCTACAGAGATGGCCTTTGGCTATTTCCAATATCTATTCCTGTGTAATTTTCCTTCTCCTTGTGAAAGTTCTACTCTATATTTGTATTTGTCTCATTTGTGAAAGAACTGGAAGCAATGAATTTCCTCAGAGGAAGAAGGGAAGGACAAAGGAAAACGATCTTGATTTCATAGGAGGCATTGACTGTCCTCTATTTGGTGGGTCAAGAATGTGTGATTTTGGCTCCTGTTTTGCACAGTGAAATCTCTGACAGTTTTGTCTATTTAGACCCATTCCCTCATTCTCTTTTACCTCCCAGTTCAAATTAAACTCAACTCATGGAAGTTTTTATGAGAGTATCATTTTCTGATGGGGTTTTTTAGAGAGCTATGGGGTCTGCTGTAATACAAGATACAGCTTTCATCTTCAAGGTGTCTGGGATAGTCAGGGAAAAGAGACAATTTTTTCTTCATTTTTTCACTTAATTTTTCCTTCATTTTTTCACTTAATTTTTCCCTGACAGTGGGATGAACGTGCATCTATGATCGTGCTAATACTGTTCTGGGTCAGAAGATACGTTTGAGAATTTTTTTTTAATTTTTTTTTTTCATTTCAAATTGCTTTAAAGGAAAAAAAATGTGTGCAGATTTTCTTGTCACTTTCCAAGATAAGATGGCAGAGAAGGCTTGAATACTTTTCACCCCTCTGCTTTGAAGAAATGTGTTTCAAGCAGCTGCTGTTTTTATTATAGCAATAATCCATGGAGAGAGCAAACAGAATGGCACTGGGGACTGGATCTGGGAGATGTTGTGCTCCTGCATGAGAAGGGAATGCGGAGGAGCTCTGCAGCACAGCTGAGAACAATGGCGAGGTGAGTCCCTTCCTGAGGTGAAGGGGCTGCTGATGAATGAAGCCATGACTAACTGCTGGCCTTTGGAGAAGGAGATTGGCGCTTCCAAAGCATCCCAGAATAGCTTTGTTTATAAAACCTGCAAATAATTGAAATATTAGCAGCGCAATTGAGTCATAGGGAGATGAAACGGTTTTACAGCTGCTGTGATGATTCTTGTGAATCTGCAGGGGTTTGTCCATTGGGAATTTCATCCCTCACGGTAGAAATAGCAGCTCTTACAATGAGTCAGGGCTCTTGCTTAGCAGAAGGCAATTAGGGCATTGGTAGTGCGAGTGAGTTATATGTGAGTCAGTGCAGCAGCAGGAGACGACCACAGGGCTCCTTAGCTGGAGCCCACCCTGTTTTTCTCCAGTCCTCACAAGCTCTTTCCCTCTCAAGCAGGCTGAAGTCTTCCAGAGAACTCCAAACAAAGAGCTCTCCTGAAGCTCCTTTCAGTGGGCAGTTGCTCATCTGCCTTTACTGATGCTCTCTGAAATGTCTGCCCAGCAGAGCAGGCGTGAAGGGCGCCAGAGGAGCGATCCTTTTCTTCTGGGAGCCATGGGGCACAGCAAGACAAGGCTTTGGGGATGGATTTCTGCTCCCTCCTTGCTTCAGGATTCTGGCCCTTGGGAATACAGGTGAATAGATTCCCCAGGGTGAGTCTGTTCCATCCTGGGTTTTATCACAGTCTACAGAGCCAGCCAGAATTTTGTCAGATCTCCTTGTTAAAATATTAGCTGCACTCTACTGAAATGTCTAATGCTTTAAATTCTGCTGCAATGGCCTCCCAACCCCTGCAACTGCGGGGGGAACAATTCTGGCCAAATAAAGGATCTGTGAAAAGAAACATCTCTTTTTATATGACACCCTGTTAGCCTTAATAACAGTTTTCCCTCTGTAAGTGCAGTAAAGTATGGAAATATTGCTGTGCTACATGGTGCAATTTTCTGACTGCCATTTTCTCTGATAAAAGCCTTCAGAGAGTGCATTTTCCTTCCCACTTATCTGCCATCAAAAGACAGCAAATACATGAAAAATTCAGCTGTCACTCTAAACAAAATATACAATTACTCGGGGTTGATGTTTTAAGCAGAAATAATTTCCATAACAAAAAACCCTGCAGCTATTTTCTAAATGCTGTGGTGTTTGCTTCTAGCTTTTTGCATTACGCATGTATCACCTGTTTTAGACATTTGAATGCAAAGATGAGATATCACAAGTTAAAACTTAGCACTTGCCAAATTAAATATTTGCTGGGCTGAGCCCTCTGTTCGTTACTTGACTGCTGTTTTGCACCAGAGAATGAAAAATCTTTCCTAACATGCCAAAGGAGGTTATTTTAGGAAGCTGACGTAGAGGGCAGATGTTATTTAAGTGGTTGGATAAGAAAAGGAAATAGTACATGTTAAGCCTTCTGGAATAACCAGGTAGATGAAAGAAAGAAGAAATGTTCCTTAAATATGCTGATTTGTTTGGACAAATCTAAGCAGAAAATAGGAGATGGAAATTTGATACTTCATCTTTCACAACTTGAAATGTTAAATTAAGGCTGCTTATGTCTCATGTTTTTTGTAATAAATTACTTTTGGGGCATCTCTGAGCTTTGCAAGCACCCAAAACCCAGAACAACGATCCTGTGGTTTGGTTTCACTTTCTTGGTTTTTTTTGGCATACAACTTAAACTAGAGATCAAGAACCCTAATGTAACTGTATTTAAAAGCTGAGATGGAAATTTTTCTTATCTTGTTCCTAGGGCTGAACCTAAAAATAATAGTAAAAACCAACTTATCTTGGAAAAACAAACAAAACTTTTTCTTTTTGACTCAAACTGAAAGATCATTGGATCAGGGTATCCAGGGAAGTGGTGGAATTGCCATCCCTGCAAGTATTCAAAAAATATGTGGATGTGGCACTTGAGGGTATGGTTTAGTGGTGAACATGGTGGTTCTGGGTAAACAGTTGAACTCAATGATTTTAGAGGTCATTTCTGACCTTAATGATTCTACAATCTCTTTTGTTTTGGAAGTCACTTTGGCTTTATTCCTCTTTATATAACCCCACCTTAAAAAAATGACACTTTATCTGTGCCATTCTGAAACGCTAACTCAAAACCGTTTAAAACTCCTACAAGTATTTTAGCACTTCTAAAACGTTGAGTTTGGAAGAGAAATCTTCCCTCCTGCTTAAGGCAGAAATACCAAAACTCTTTGAAAACATGAAGAAAATGCCTTTTCTGATACTTTTAGTGTCACAGAATCACAAAATCATTTAGGTTGGAAGGGACCTGCGGAGATGATCTATTCCATCCTCCATGCTCCAGCAGGGTCAGCTAGATTTGGCTGCCCATGTTCAGTTGGGTTTTGATGTTTCCACAAAAGGAAATGTCTTGATTTTTTGGTGAAACTTGAATGTTAATGCACTATTTCCGTCTCCTCCCAAATTCCATCTCTGCAAATTTAGCGTTATTCAAATGGAATACAAAAAGCCCCTCCCATCTCACCTTTTGTTTTCTGGGAGACATTTCCCAGAAAATACTGCCATTTGCTCAAGTTTGGGTTTTGTTATTGTTGGTTACGTGTGTAGTGTTCTCTGGAGAGCACTGCAGCATCTTCAGGTTTCATACAAGGAATTCTGATTCACCCTCCTTGTGGAAATTTTCATATTATAATTAAACTTGGCTTTTGTTCAGAGGGTCTCTGCAGTGGGGATTCAAATGTGCTGGTGAGGTCATGCCACCATTTAAAGCCCCTGCAATGAAATGAAGTCCAGAATGCAGCTACATGGCCTTCAGTTAAATTATGTTAATTCAGTTTGAGGAAATGAGTATTTAGCATTTCATGCTGTGTGAAAATATCATTCCATAGTGGCAGAAAAAGTCATTGACCTTCCCATGCAAGCAGCACTGCTGGTCATTGCGACCTGAGGCAGCCCCGCTCTCCAAGTGGTCATGGGGCTGTTGTGCCAGACCCTCTCTGCTGGGAGGTTCATGGATTTTGGTTGGTCTCACACTCAGGTCTAAGCCGTAGAACTTCATCAATTTTTCCAAGTCAGGTCACCAAGTCATCCTAGGGATGGACCGTTTTCCTGCTCCTTCTCCTCAGGGTGTTGGAGCTAATTCCAGGCTTAGAGAAGTACAGTGCACAGCAGGACTCAGCCTACAGAGGCAGGATTTTGAGCAGAAGAATAAAACAAACCTTTTGGTGAGACTTAGTCAAGTCAGCTGCTCTGCTGTTCATATTTATCCAGCAGTGGTGCTCAGCTCTACAATTAAAATAATCTAACACACTTGCATAAAGGTCAGGCAGCAGATGCTGCCACTAGACCTGAAAGATTCACTGATAAGCCTCATTTCAAGGCAAGGCCTTTAAGAAGAAAACAATCAACATTTAGTATTTCCAACCACATGTGCACATTCACAAATCCGTGTTTTAGCAGTGAGTTTATTCTTCAAGTAGAAGTCTGCACTACTAAGGCTCAACCTTTCGACAATCATGCCACACTCAATAAATAAAATGAATATTTCAAATAAGATATGTGACACATATGATTAGCAATTCTTTAACTGCAGTGAAGTGTTTGTGTAGTTAACGGCAAATGTGTTCTGAAGAATGAATGGATCTTTCACTAATATACAGAATATCTTTGCATAGTAATAATGGAAGAAAACTCAAATTATTCCAGAGTCTGACTAGGTATTGAGTGGAGTTATATGAGAATGTAAATTGGAAAGAGAAAGGGCCATATCTCTGTATTCTCACCAATCTTTTATGGGTAATGAATTGTTTAGAAAATTTAGCTAAGGAAAAGCTTTTGAGTTGGAGCCTGACAGTCCTTCAGGGTATTCTTAGAGGTTATCTCTGCAAGGCAGGTGGATGAAGAAAGAGACAAGCTTAACCCTATAAAAATAATTATGATATATTATTAGCAACTAATGGCACTCTAATGGAGTCTTTTCAGCAAAGACACCACTGGCTGCAATTTCTCTTTGTCATCTGCATAAAGAAGCAACTCTTAATGAAGCCTATATTCTGGTAATTTCTCAAACTCATTGAAATTAGCAGGAAACTTTCTGCACTTGAAAATTCTCATGGCCCAGCAAACTTCCACACTACCCTTAATGGGGACCCCCCACCAGGGCAGCAAGGCTCAACACTGAAATCAGCATTAGAAATCTGTTCAGACCAGAGGATCTAGTAGATCGACAGTATACCTGGGCTTTTTGGTTGGTTTCCTAAATTTTTCCTTTCTGACTTTTTTTTTTTTTTTTAATATTAGACAAACTGACATGACCTTATGATGGTTTGCATATCAGAAGCTGTTGGATTGTTTTACTTCAAAAGGCATAAAAAGTGCCCATAATAATAATTGTGTCTCTACAGTATTTGTGAAAAGAGACAGCTGGATTGTGGCCAGAGACCCTACACATATCCCCATAAAATCAACAAGGGGGGCAAAAAAAATTGAAATCACTGTAAGAATGGAATTTGAGAGACTGTAATCAATAAACAAAACATTGGATGAATGAAGTCTCACTCCATCATCCATTGCCCAAAAGGACTTGGCTGATTTGTTGGAGAAGGGAAAAGGAGAAGGAGGAGAGGACAAGGATGACATTAGCAAAAAGCAGGGCACATTACATAGTCAATAAGTAATTGCTGCAATTGGAGCTCATCATCTGCTTAGCACTTAACGTCTTGGCCTTTTCAGAGTGAATTTTATTAATACTAATGTCTGAAGAAAACAGTACAGTCATTATCTCTGTTGACTCTTCAGAAGTGAAGCTCTTCTTGTCTTGCTTTTGATTATTTGACTCTACCAAATCCTTCATGTTGCCAAGGGCTCTCAGACACTTAAATTGTGCCCCCAGGGCCTCTGAGGAGCAGGAGTGTCAGCACTGCTCCCCTAAAAACCCATACCAGCTCCTCCCAATCGCATTCTTTTCCTTCAGGTGTTTGGAAATGGAGCAAAAAATGCCAGAGATCGTCGCTTTCCAGGGGGTCAAGGTGGGACCAGCCAGCCTGTAGTTTTCTCCAGCCGACCTCTCAGAGGTGATGCTGAGATGCCTCCGTGGGGAAGGATGGTTTTTGTTCATACCTTTTTCCTTAGAAACCAGAGTGTGAATTTCTTGTATGAATCCTGCTGATCTTTTCCTTTTATTTCTCTTCTGTTTCCTTCCATCAGTTTCCCCAGTTAAGAGTAACTATTTCAGGTGCTCTGGGCCCTTGCAGCAAGAGCAGAAACATTTGCAGTCCTGCAGAAAGATGTTTTTTGTTGATTTTCCCTGAAATGGCTGGTAAAAAATAATTTGTGTGCTCTAAAAGTGAGGGTAGAGCAGAGACCATGGAAGGACAGTGGTGCAAAGGTTTTATTCTGTGTTTTTTTCAAACATTGATTTCTTGAGGAAGGCAGATCATCAGCAAAAGAACAAAATAAACCCTCACATGCTGGGGTGGGCCCATTAGAGGAATGCAGGCTCATTAGTCCTGCTAAATATAATACTGCATAAAGTAAAAACTTTTGTGTAAAGTCAAAAAAGCAGAGTGAGGTCTGGAAAACTTGGCAGGAAATCAGCCAAGATCCATTATATTCTCTTTCACATGGCAGGGTAGTGGTGGCACTAATTGAAGGCTGGGCCCTCTTTTTTGCTGACTAACACCGGGCCATTTTAATTTCACCTGATTATGTTGCCCTGTTGCAAGAAATCTGGCAAAAACAAGATTTGTGGAGACTCCTACCAAGGAGTCCTCGGCTGCCCAAAAGCTCTCTTGGCAGCTAGAAGGATTCTTCTAATAAGTGGACTGACCCATTTTTCAGTTCTAAACATCCCAGATAAATTTGTTACTGTACAGCTGCATTTCAGTTAAAGCTACCCAGGTTTCTGTAGCTTATTGATTTGTATTTACTATGTGCGTGAAACTTGGGAAATATTAAAAATTCTGCAATTCCTACCCACCCCCATAAGAAATTGACTTAAGACTGGCCACCTGTGGGTTGCCAAAGAGTGGGAGTAGATGAAATAAGTGCTGTTGTAGGAAAAGACTGTACAACAGTGGAATTGTTTTGGAAAAACTTTTTGTCACACACTTGGATAAGAGCTATGATTCTTTGCTGCTTTTATCAACATTATTTGTAATTTCCTCTTATATTTCCCCTGCTCTTTCTTTGCAGTTCCCTGAGCAGACCCGCTCAGCTGTATAATAAGGAGATGAGTTTTACCTCCTTTTTATCACTGCAAATCTAAAGTGACTCTGCAGAAGTCAATCCGATGTTGGCTAGGGGAGAAGCAGTCCCAGTAAAAAGCTTTTTAAAGGGAAAAATTCCCTCTCCATTTGTGGAACAAATTAACTGCTAGAAGCATCCAGTTGGATGCACCTCTCTGGGGCCAATGACCAGAGAGATTTAAAAGTCCATTACGCTAATGCCTAATTCCTTCTTTGCACAGAGGAAATGTCCTCGCAAGCTGGGCTGTGGCAAGGTCCTGAGTTTCCATCAGGGAAGGGATTTACATCAGCCAGGAAACATTTGGTGATTACGACTACCAACTGCGTTAATCATCGGCTTGAATTAAAAGTCACTGACGAGTTGCTTTGGGAGCTGTGTGGCTGTGTGAGGGACAAAAGCCAGAACGAGCATTTCTGAGCAAACTCAGTGTGCCAACGAGGGATCATCCTTTTCCTCTGTTGGCTGCTGACACATCGCACAGAAATGGGGCTCTGTCAGAACAGGACAGGCCCTTTATGAGGCAAAATCTGCCCTTTTGCTTCATTTAAGGCTCGAGAGCACTGCTTTGTTTGAGGTGGGGTGTCAGTTTGTAGTGCCACAGGGATCTCACTACTGGATGGCTGCTCCAAAAAGGGCAAATGGCTTCTCCATGGCCAAGAGAAGCTGGATTTGTTGGCCCATCCTTCTGGGGGCCACCACCCACTGCCCTGCCTGGGGATTTCTGGGAAGCAGAGCAGCCTACCAGTCCCTTGAGCCATCTAGTGGTGCCTTCCTCGACTATGGAGAAGAACATCTCACTGAAAATGTACAAACAGCATCTCATTAACGTGAAAACAGTGATTAGTGCCAGGGGCAGGCCAACCACAATGAAAGCATCGGTGCTTTTAGTGCAGAAGTTCTGGCCTGGAAATGGCAGACAAGATGAAGAGGTGGGTGCTGAGGTAGGGTGCTCAAGGCTAAGAAGATTGGTCTGGTGTGATCTGTTTTGTGCTTTGTCTTGGTGTTTGCAGCCCTTTATGGATCCTCACTGAACGAGGCTGGGATTTAAAAAGAAAAGCTGAACTTTCCGACCTGAAACCTCAAATCCTTTTCTGATGGTTTTTGTAACTGGAAAGCGGAAATAGAGTCTTCAGTAATTCAAAAGAGATTTAATGATCAAAGCTGCAATTAAAAGCGTGGTGAGTCATCTTACAGCCGTCCATGTGCTAAAAAGTACAGGCTGTGCAAGAGATCATGTTGTCATGGCTGGTTTTACTCAAAACGAGGATATAGGAGATGCTATTACTTCCAGCTTCAGAAACAATCTGAGTTCTGCAGACCTATGTTTATAGAGCAGAAGGAAAGGCAGCAGTCCTGACTCCTCCATTTGTGTATTTTATTTAGTAGTTCTGTCTGCAGCATCTGAATTCATTATGGTACTTTATTACTTTTCGCCTTCTTTCAGAGTGTGTGCTCTCTGTAGGAATCTTGAATTTTTTTTTCATTTACACTAACAAATTACCCACCAAAACAAATACAGAAGAGCTGATCTTTAGAGTATTACGAGGTTTTTTTGCTTTCTGCAGCATGCACTAACGATGAAATATTTAACCGAACTTTTCACAGTATGTACATTTTCTCAAATTAAAATTGCAAAAGACAAGGAAATGAAGATAAAAATATCCAACCACACTGTTTCTCAGAAACCCTCACAAGTAATCTAATATTTTCCTTTAAATCCTGTTGTTTTATTCTCCTCAATACAAAAAATAGTGCTAAATACAATTTGGTTTTGGTAAAGGAGAAACTTCTTCCTAAAAACATTTAGCCTGTCACACACAAAAGCAGCTAAAGGGAAGCAGGAGAATTGGTAACTCTCTACTGGAAAAATGTAATAAAAATTTTGATAATCTGCTTCAAGTCTTGCTTTCCCTGTTCCTCAGTTCCCTTCCTAGAGGCAGTGAGGTATTTCATATTTTATTTTCAATTTCTCATAACGGTTGCAATATCTAAACTCTAACCCACTGGAATGTGATTGCCTGCTTTACAAAAATCATTGCTGCAGCTCTGCTCCTAAAGGTTTATTTGTAAAACAAGCTTTTTTAATCTTGCCATTTTTGACATCAAGTGCCTCCAGTCAGTGACAGATAGATATAAATGAAAGCCAGCTTTTACAAGAATGCCAAAAGGAACATCTAATGTAAAATATAATGCAATCAAATAAATCGGTGATTTCTTTCCCAGCTTTATCTGAAAAGAGACCTGCTCTGTACGCTGAGAGACAAATCCGGTTATCTGATCTAGCAAATCTTGCAAACAAGCAAATTCAAATATCTTATCATGGATCAAATCCATTGTGGTCACTTCATTCAGTTGACATAACACACCTATAGAAAATGCTCTTAAATCCTTATATTCCTTTACAAATGGAATTGTTTAGCAAATGAGAAGTAGAATTGCTATTTCTGTATTTTCGGTGCATGAGAATGGCCTTTATCTATCTTATCTGTCAGCCAAAGAGTTGCCACAGATTAATGGGGAAATAGAAAGCCCTGTGAAGAAAACATTGATGTTGAACTAAAGGATTTTATGGCGTTTTTCTAAAGGTGGCTCAGGATAGGACAAACACTTGATGTCTACATTTGGAGGAAGAAGCAATCCATCTAAGAATTGGGCAGTGGTTCATCAGCCTTGCCTTGCAGTGGGGGGAATGTTAGCAGAAGTGGTGAGAACTTCCCCAGAACCTGGATATGGATTTCCAGCGAGTTTTGATAAAATCTGTGAAAGTTCTGGTGCAGTCTGAGATGGTTTGTACCTGCCCATGTGTTCAAAGAGCTACAATATCTTGGTATTTATATTAAGAGTCAGATCAAAACCCTCTCGAGGGAAGGTCTAGAATGTGCAATTTTGAAATTCCTACAGGAATTCCCACCTGCCAGTCACTAGTTGGCTGATGGTCTGGGCCAGCACTGCTTTTATTTCTTATAGATCATTTGTCCTCACCAGTGACATGGTGAAATTCTTATTGTCCATGCCAATAGGGAATCTTGTGAAGTGGAATGACAGGGAACCTCCTTATCTCATAGCAATGAGTCCCACAAACTCATAATGTACTTGGAAAAGAAAAAAAGTTGTTACATGAATTTGAAATTTCTCTTTTGCCTTTCCTACTTTCATTTTGTACCCCCTACTTTTCTACAAGAGAAGAGAAAGTTATAGCAATTGACTGATGTTAAAGGAGTTGATGAGGGAACATGAGAATCTGTGTACCTTTATTTTTTCATGAATCTCCGTCCTGTTCCACCATTCTGCTCTCTTCTCTAAATTTAGCCACCTCAGACATTCCAAAATCTTGTCCTATATTTATTGTGATAACTCTCTTGGCCACTCATCCATGCAAGCAGGGATGGCTTTGCTACCAGATGTAACCATGAGTGGATAACTTTAATCTTGATAAGAACTAAAAGCTTGACATTGAGGAGGAGGATTTTTCAAGGCTCAGGCGCTGAAAGCAGTGACAAAATTTGGCTCTATTGTACTTACTTTTTATGTGTTCAAAAGAGGAAAAATACTTGCATCTTAATATCAATCCAGCCATCTAAACTGAGAAGGAAGTAATTATACATGAAAGAAATACAGCCTTTTGTAATAACACTTTTAAAGTATCAGTTTCATTCTATCACAATATTTTTATGATTAGATTTACCTTCTAATATTTTAATAACTTTGGTATGAAGTAAGGAAGTCCTTTGTAGCTTATCTCAGAAGCCTGTCTAGGACGTCGCACTTAATGAGGTTTATAATTCAATATATCCACATCTGCATCTTTAATAATGCCTAACATTTAATCTTCATTGCACCACTTGAATCAAAAGATCTAAAATTAAACCTACTTCAGCTTAATCTAATAATAAACATGCATGACATTTTGTGCAAAACGTGTGCCTGATCAGCACGGTGCACTCTTACAATTGTATCAGATGGAGAAAAACAGAGTTTAATCAGCCAAAGGTAGATGGTGACATTTAACTCCCGCCGATGCATCTACTTTGAGAAGCTCTAAAATCCTGCCCCTGGAAGAAAGGGCTCCTTATCAGATCATTACCAAATTCAGGTCAAAATCCCACTGGTTAGAGCAGCATTTACACACACCCTTAACTCGTGGCGTGATCTTCAGACCCTCTACCTCCAGACAGGTAATTTTGGTACCTTCAACAGGAGCTGGGACTCTGTACGGAGTCAGAGGTAAGGAACTCCTATTTTCCCTCCTAATTAACTTGTAATCTGTTCTGATCCTGCTGGGACCACATTATCCAGTTCTCAGGTGGGAAGGGGAATCTCTCTGGATCATAGGAACAGGCTTTCAGCCACAGGCAGCCACAGGCACGAGATTTGGTGGGGTTTGGTGGCCACAGCAGTAGGGTTGTGCTCCTCCACTGAAGAACGAGGGACTGCAAATGAGATGTAGATTATTTTTCTGTGCCCAGAAGGAATTTTGCGTGGGAAGGTTCCCCTGAGTTAATGGGGTTTTGCACAAGCAGCCAGAGCAAAGAGGCAAATTTCTGCAGAGCTTTTTGTGGGCTCAGGGCTTTGCTTGGGACCTGTGGGTTGCTGTTGTTTCTTCTCAGGTAAATATTGCCCTGCAATCAGGTATTGTGCTTTGGGGGCTAAAACAGCTCTGCCTTGTGACACAGACATTTATCCCTGCTGAAAGGGAGACAAACAAGCAGGAAAGACACCACATGTAGAAACAGCCTTTTGGGGAACAGGCAGTGGTAGAATTGTCTAGAACATGTTCAGGTGAAATTATGAATTTATGAAAGTTGAACCCAGGTGTTAATGAGAAGCTGAAACTTCTCATTTATCCTCTTATTTATTCTTAGGTCAGCTACCCTCATAATCACCATTTTAATTCGTTACAGGTGCAAAAATTAGCAGTCTCAGTAAAAGACTGGAACTTGTATTAGACCTTGATTCAAGATATGTCCCTGTATTTAAAGGGCTCTAGCTGTGGAACTTATTGGATTTTAGAGCAGTCAAAGTCTTTTTTTAAAAAATGTATTTTGAAGCTAGAATGGTGAACAACAGTGTAGCTCCTTCACCTGAGATGCCTATGTGATGATCAGAGGAAATTCCCATGACAAATAAAAAGGCAGTTCTTCAGCAGGATTGGATCAGGATAGTTTGAAACCAGCTGGGTCAGGATAAGACACTTTGACTGGAAGAGAAGAAAGACTGGTGAAAACGCTGCTAGGCCATAGAGTCCCCTGCTGAAGCTGAACCCTCACAGTTCAACTGGGCTCCATCTGACTTTAATTAAACAAGGGATGATCAAAGTGAACAAATCTCCCTGATCTCTATCAGCATGGCAAACTAGAGGTAAAAATTCTCAATATCCTTCTGTTCTTTTGAAGTCTATGGTGAACTTTGTGTAGTGTGTGAGGATGCAAATGCAATTGGGGCGGCTGCAGGTTTACGATAAATTTGATGCAATTTTATGCAAGGAGAGGGAAGGGAGAAAAGGTGCATCTTGAAATTATAACTTTGCATCTGTGTGTCCCCTCTTGTCCCCCAGATTGGTTTTATCTTTGGGATTTGCTTTGTCTTATGGTGATTCTTGAGGCACAATTACATCCAGTGAATCAGGGGAAACCATTGTCTCAGTTTTTCTTCAGCTATAAATCACAAGTTATTTCATTTTTGTACAACCATTTCCCCTCCTGCCTTCCTTGCATTCTAGTGAGGTGAGCTGGAGACTCACTTGATAAAAACATCCTGAACTAAACCAGCTGGAAATAGAGAGTATAATAACCCCCGCCTGCTCTCAGTGCCCATCTGTTTTTGTTTGATCAGTATCTGATGGTGATTGAAAGGCTGACTCTCAGTCACCCACCTTGAGGACAACCTTGAAATCGTGTCACATTTGGCTACTTGATGGCACCTTAAGCATAATGCTGGATCTAGAGCACATGCAGTGCCAAAAAAAAAATTAGAAAGCTGGCATCTTGCTACACTGCACAGCGAAGGAAAAGCAACATGGAAAGGATCTGACAGATATGTAAGGAAATGGAAATGCTGCAAGGCAGAAGAGGAGCAGGTCCATGTGCATTAGGAGCTCTGGGCAGGACGAAGCAGCGACTTCCCCAGGGTCCAGGTTTGCTTCATGTTTAACTGTTGTTGCAAAAGAGTGTCCCTCCTCAGCAGGGAGGATCTGTGTGAGGGCAGCTTTGCCTGTGTACTGCTCAGGAGGGCTGAAATCAGAGCAGTTCCTGGAGGAACAGGCTCTGTTTGCTGGATTGGATTAGGGTTATGGAGGGGATGGAGGCTGTGTTGGTTAGTAATGCAGCTGTGCTAGGGCTGTGTGGGATGCTTATATAGGACATAGAGAAAACAAAATAAATTTTGATTATGTCGAATAAAGTCAAGAAAAAGCGACAGTGACAGGTCTGCTACAGAGGAGAGCATTGTTTTATTCTTTTTTTTCATTTCAGTTTCTGTTTTCTGACTGACAGCCACAAATAATAGCTGTGAGGCCAAAAGATACAGATCCTCAAGCCATACCTCCCTGAAAAGAAGGGAGGGGTGCTTTCAGGGGTTGTGTAACTGAGGCTAACAGCAACAAACCATGACAATGAGCTCCAGAAGGGAGAGTTAGCAAAGTCAGTGCACCTGCTGAAAAGAGTGATGGTTCAGCACAGAGGCCAGGAATAGCAAGGGAAGAGTTGGGTGTGTATAGCTCTCACTTTGTCTGCACTAGAAATGCAGATAAGAGTTTGCTTGTATTGCCATAGGTGTGAGAGATGTCATGGGGATTACAGAAAGCGTGGCTTGACTCGGGGTCAATGTGCTGTATTTGATGCAGGGTTGCATTTGAGATGCTCTCAAAATAGCATAAGAAATATAGTGTGCTGCTATCACAACAAGATATATCAAAGAGGTCTAAGCACGGGCCTTGCTAGGAAATAAAGGACTCTGTAAAGCAGAAGTTGCAGCTGATATTGAAATTGCTTGCTTTTTCAAGACGTTTTAACATCATTCCTATATCGGCTTCTCTAGTGGGTTTCTCATGAGATGCTGAGGCCAATCTCCTCTGGCATGAGATCCATAACATACCAGTGGTGCTTTTTAATGCCCTCCTAAAAGGGAAGGATTTTTCCTTTAAATGGAAAATCTATAGAAAACCATTGTGATCAATGATGAACACTTTCTATATGGGCTGCCTTTCTCTCTAGCTGTCTACTTGATATTTCCCTTTATTTTCTTCAGAAGCAAAGCTCCTTTCAGCTTCCTGGCTGAAAGAGTGGTTGTGGTTTCACCTGCGAGTTCATCTAACAAAGCTCCCCTCTGGATGGGGGGATGAGAGGCTGTGCACAGCTGGCCAGGGCTTTCTGCCTGACCGTGCACGCGGGGTGAGCTGTGCCCCAGGAGATCCATATTCACCATTGGACACGCTGGGGTGCCTGCACTGCTGCTGGGGAGCAGGTGGGGCTGCAGGGAGGGGATCTTTGACAAGCAATTGGACAAGGATGGGTTTGAGAGGGCACGGAGGATTTGCCCTTCATCCTTTTTGTCCCTGGAGTTCAATGCTAGGCTGAAACAGGCTGAACCTCGAACGTGACCTTCAACTCCTTGGTGCTATGGGCAGCCAGGGGAGGGATGGGAAAGGTGAGTCTGGGAATTCCGCTATATTTTTACTATTGCAGTAAAATGTTAATGCCGATACAAATCCCGGGCAGCTTCAGAAGCATTTGGTGCCTCTGTTCTGGAGTGGCAGAACTCGATGGCTCCCCCAGCCCCACCTCTACGCCAGGTGAGTGTGAAACCCAGCGCATTTGCACAAAACAAACCTCCCACCCCACAACTCGCTGGCTGTTTGTCCCCACCAGCACTGCTTGGCATTTTTAGCTAATAGGTGCAGAAAAAGGAACAACGAACAAAAGATTCCCAATGGCTGTCAGTAAATTTATTTTGCAGTTAACAGCCTTTGTAATGCACAGCCTAACTTTATCTCATTTCACTGTGGGTGTGCTGGAATAATTGCTCAAGTACTTTGTTAAAAAGAAAAGCTCTCCACATTTCCATTAACTCCCGGCATGGTGTCTGTCTCACTTGGCTGCACTAGGTACCATTTACAGTTCAATTTCACAGTCATGATGGACTGAAACATATAAACCTGCTTTCTCTCCACTCCACTACTCACATGCCTTAATAAACAGGGAGATTCATAAGGTCTGTTACTTTTATTTTTCCTTTGCAAGTCTATTTTTATGAATTAAATCATGAGGTTTTTTTTTTCCCTATGAAAACCAGACTGCCAGAGGAATAAATACAGTGTTATCTTATTCAGTAGGGTGTAATAAGCTACTATTTTAGGGGTAGTAAGCCAGGCATACTGAAGCTGTTGCAAACTAAAAAGAAAAAAAAAAATTCAGCAACAAAGAATAGCATTGTATGATGTCAATCTACAGTATGCATGTGTTTATATAATCACATTGGAATTTACTTTGAACTTTAGCCTGGAAAATTTACTTAGTGGGGGGATGGGGAAAGGATTTGAGTATCTAAGCACCAAAATAGCTAAGACAAAGTAGTAAAACTGTGTGGTTGGTTGTAGAGCAGAACCACGTGAAAATGCAAAGAATCCCTTTTGTAACGGGTAGAGACAAGTAAGCCACTTGATCATTATGGTATGAGATAAGTATACAAGCCACGGGAAATGCTGTGTTATTCACATTCCTCTCTTATTGTTTTTCCAAGGGTGGTTAATTTTTGCCTTTTTAAGGAACTTTTTTGTACATGACTTGTTCTTGCTCTGGTTTCATAATCCGAGTTCTCTACGGAAAAAGAAAGGACAGTCATAACCACCATTACACGAGAGAAAACAGGGGTGAGAGGTCAGAACACCACACTGTGTTTTCTCCTGTGGCTTTTTTGGTGAAGCAAGGAGCAAAAAAAACCCCAACAAAACCATATTTGACCTACCACAGCTTTTATTAACCCTCATTCACACTGATTGAGGGTCAGTTGACCAGAGCCAGGTTCAGTACAGCACAAAACTCCTCCTCTCTGTAGGGTCTGTGCCCCCAGCCCTTTGTAAAACTGGATGTAGTAGCCTTTCTCTGTCAGAGGCATGTGAGAGAGGCATTCTGATGTCTTAACCACGTTTTCAAAAGTGTTCAATAATCAGCAACTTTTTTGGGGTTAACTTGGCCAGAATAACAAAAGATCATAACATGGTGCTTGCCGAGTCATTTAGAAAATTCTCTTGCTTTTGCTGATGGCATGGAAGCAGAGCCTGCTTCAGAACCTCCTCCAGAAATGTTTGATAAAATAGAATGCACAGTTTTGCAGGTTGCCTTTATTTTTTTTCTGTAATATGGCACGATCTGTGACAGTGGTATGGCCACGCCTTGGATCATACATGGCCTATTCTTCACTTGTGCTCAAGGGAAATCTTGCTGTGAACAACACTGACTCAGCCTGCAAAAGGTGTTGGTTATGGGCTGCTGGGTTTTTCATCTATTTCTGTAAAGCAATACAGACTTAAATTCTTAGGATTTAATCACTAATGTCAGAACAGCTTTGCAGCCTGTCTCTCCCCTTTAAAAGTTGCCTTTTCAATGTATTTTTTTTGAGAATGGGCAATATTTGGGATTGCATTTTCTGCTTAGACATTAAAAAATGTGTCTTTTTCTTCTTAGTAAATGCCACCTGTCCTAAAAGGCAATTGGATGACTTCTGTGATAAACCACCTGTGCTGTTTAATGGCAATGTGATTCATCTGCAGACCTAGCTATTGCAATAATAAAGCTTTTTCCAGTCAGTAGTTAAGATAATTTAATTACTTTATTTGAGCTGGAAGACATAAGCATGTAGAAACTTCCTCTAAGTGACTCACATAGTGTTTGGAAATTCACCATGGCAGCCAGCCTTTGCTTTTAAGTTCACTCTCCCCCCTGTTTTGTTTGGTTTTAGAAAGAGATGTTAGGATGTGTGGGTCCAGAGCAGCCCTGTGCATCTTTTTGAGATGGGGATCTAGGAGAGGGACAAAGCAGGGCGACATTAGGTCCTGTGTCCCAAATGACCCAGCCTACAAATCTATGGTGGGGTGGAGAGGATGAGGAAACCATGCAGCCCTTGCCTGCTGATTGCTTCCCCCTGAGCCTTTTGAATGCTCTCTCTGAAGGAAAGACACGTGAAGAAGAGGAGGTTAATCCTAGAAAAACTGGATCCACACCTCCAGCAGTCAGAGGTCTACACTCAGTACCTTGTTCTTCTGCTGCTGTAGGAACCCACTGCAATTCTCCTGACCCGCTGCACAAGGGGATCAAACACGAGGTGGGGAATGATGAAAGGCTGTGGAAATGCACAGGGGCTGTTTCTCTGGGCTGAATCCATGAAGGACTGACGTGGTGGTCGGTTGTCTTGGAACAGCAGATTCCCTGTGCTCTTCCTGGGGCTGGGGTTTGCAGACACCTGCAGGAGTTGCTGAGCATTTCTGGCCCCAGTGGGCTTTGGCTCAAATCCATGTTTCTGTGACACTGCATTTATTTTATACACTGGAAAGCCCAAGGAAGGCTTGGCTGGTTGTTTACCTCTGTGTACCACAAACTTGGGAGTGAAATATGTCTGTTAATGCAACAAAGGAAATGAAATAAGAAATCCAAACACTCTGTCATTAAACAATGTTATTACATGTATTTCATTACCATTTACCTGAAGTAATTTCTCCAGCCAATGATATTTCTTCATTTGCTTCCCCCGAGGCTGCTGACTTGCTTCAGTTATGAATTTTGTAAAAAAACCCAGCTTTAACCTCATGTTCTTGTAATATTCTTGATTCATTTGCAGTCAGTAGCAATCTAATCCTTCTCTTTCCAGCATCTTTCTGATTCCTGTTTTCCACTTGGAGCCCTCAGAGCCTGCAAGGTTTTGGGACTCCTGAACTTACAGCTATACTTTTTGTTGTCCTCTAATAATTCCTAGGTTGAGTTTTATGGTTTTTCATCCACTTGTGCTCAGGTTTTATGAAATTAATTTTTCACGTTCACTTGGGTCCTGCAGACTTTTCCAAGATCTCTGTTAAAATAATATGTTGGTGTGTTTTTTCTGAGTCCTGCCCTAAGCCCTGTTTATCTGCAGGTGTTTTCTTCACCTTCCCCTCAGTGCCTTTCTTTCTGTTCATTGTTTAATCTGTTTTTATTTACCTTCTTGAGGAATTGGTTTGTACAGTTCTTTAACTGTGGATTCTCTTGTGTTTCCAATGCCATTTTAAAATCCTTTTTCTCTTTTAAACTTTTCTCAAGACCTCAAGACTTTGACTCCTTAGCCTAAAAAAACCAACCAAACATCACAACCAAACAGCAAAAGAAAGCCAACAAAACCCTTACACCTGCTCTCTTTTATTTGAACCAGGAAGCTCTTCTAGGGTTATTTCATCTGCTGTGCTCTGGGTTCTTCAAAACAATCTTTCTATTCTTATTTTTCCTGCTCATCATGAGCTGTTTTTTTACAACCAGCCTCTTCACCTCAGCCTCCCCACCTTTCTCCTGTTCCTGTGCATAAACTGATGTTCGTAGGGAGTCCCCCAAATGCTGACCTAGTGACTGATAAAAAATCATGTCAGAACAAATAAAAGAGCAGCTACAAGAAAGGATTAGTAAGGGCACAAAGTAAAGTTTTACAGTGCCTCTGAAAGTATCCTAGAATTTATTTTTTTTTTCTCTCTGTCTGTTTTATCAGACTGCCTGGGTTTTGCTGGTTCTGCCTTTATGCTGACAAAGATGACAGGAAACAATAGGACCTGTATGTAACAGCCTGTGTTTCTGGTCTAGATTCCTTGCCAAAATAGCTACACTTAGCACTTGCACAGCCCTTTTCATCTTCAAAGCCTTTCACAGATCCGATGTAAACAGCCAGAGTTCCACTGATTTTGGTGGCAAAGAGCTTAGTAGCCTTCAGAAAAGGATTATGCATTTGCATGGAAAGTAGGAATATCATCTGCTGCTCTGCTGGCTAAAATTCTATAAAGGTATCAAGCTTCAAGCTAGAAAGCATTATTAGCTGAATGAGGCTTAGTAACTTTCCTTGTGATCAACATGCATATTTCTGGCTATAGTTTCTTTGCATGAATCCAGGATTGATTATTGAATAAATCCTTAAATGTGTTTACAAGAAATGCAATTGCTGAGACCAACAGTATTTTTGAGTGCAATTGATTTTGATGTTTTATCAAGCCATGTTACCTGTATGTCCTAATGCTTATGCCACATGTGTGCAGCTATTGCCTTAGCAGGTTTTTTTTTATGTGTATTAATAGCTTTGAGATTTACTTTGTGAGGTTTCACAGTATTTAACATATAAGAGACTTTATTTCACTAGTACATCCTATGCTATAAACAGCATAGCCTAAAAATATACAGAAGTATATAGAAGTTTATTGTATTTAAAAATGTCTTAAATATGTTGCCATATTTAACTTGGAGTGCACTTAAGAGGTCAAGCCCTGCTCCCTCCCCCTGCTCCTTTGCAGAACCAGGTCTATCTAGCCTGGGATGATGTTTATCTAGTCTTTTTATCAATTATGTTCTGCTTTTACCAATTTAGAGACTGATACCAAATTTGCTTTATAGTCCGGTGACTTAGCTTCTATAGAGAAAATTAAACCAATTGTTTCCAACTTCCCTTGTAAATTGTGTTTGTCTATACTTCTTATGACTCTTGTCCATCTTCTCTGAACCGTCTCTAAATTTTCGACATTTTTCTTAGTGGGATGCCCAAATCCAGTTGCAATATTCCAGCTGAGATCTCTCAGCTCTGTGTAGCGCAGAATGTCCATCTCCCACGTCTTGGACATAACAGATCTGCCAGTGCATCCCAGAGCAGGATCATTCTGGCTTGCACAGCGTGATGGTGGCCATTCAGATGGTCTTAATAACCTCCATTCCTGCAGTGATTTTTGCTGAACCAGTGACCCCTGACTCATGTTTTTGTGTTTGATTTCTATTTGTGTCTTTACTGAATTTCATCGTGTTGATGTCAGACTGTAATTTATGAACTGGTGCCCATTTGTAATCTGAATTTATCAGCAGCAGGAACAAGCTCTCCCTGCTGTGGAAATAAGAGCTTCTCCTCAAAACATGCATACTTCAAAATCTAACTCTTGGGCTTGGTCAGAAAGGTTTTTATGACATTTACATTGAGATGAAAAATATTAGCACTGACTCTGACCCAAAGAGGGCTACTTCTTTTGACATCCATCTTTCATTTGGCTTTCTGTCAGTCTGGACATCAGATTCTTGAACCCAGCCCTCCTGTGGATGTCCAGTCTCCTGCCAGAGCCCTGAAATTTAAAGGTAGATGTGTGTTTATTTTTGCATGTGGAAAATGAAGCGTGGGTTAAGCTGAATTATGTTCACTGCTCTGGGAACATCATGCAGCAAAGCCAGGATTTTAAACCACCATTTCATAGTTTTGATCCAGTGCTTCAGCACAAGTCTGTTCCTCTCACCTGAAGAGAAATTACCTCTATAACCTCTGGAATATGAAAGATGGTGAATTGAATTAAATCAAACACTCATCTCCTCCAGTGACTCATCTGCTTTTTGGTGTCAGTGGATGGACAATGTTGTCCTTTCTCTTTGAAGAAGCAGTTTAGAGTAATTCCCTTTTATTTTGCCACCAGTGCATTCTGCAGGTCTCTAACCGAAGTCATCTTCAGAGGCCAATTCAGCAAACCTGACCCAGCTCCAGTGTCCCCAGAGCAAGTCCTGCTCCTGGGGGAGCGCTGTCATCGCTGCTGCTGTACTTTCTGTGGAACAGACCAGGGAGAAAGAGCAGTAAAAATGTCTTTAGCTGTCTGTATAGGCATCACTGCTGCCTCTTGGAAGAGGAGGTAACAAGCCTGCATCAAAGGGAAATATCCTGAAAAACATCACTGTAAGCACGAGCCTGTTAGTGCCTCTTTGTGAGCCTGCTGTTTGCAGTCAAGTATTTCACTGCTACCTTAAAAATGCAGATTGCAAAAGGATTCAGAATTAATCCCATCCTCTCCTCTGTAATGAATGTTTACCTGGTTTCGGCTCTACATCCCCTTTCTGAAGTAACATCTGAGCACTTTATTCCTTTTGCATCCATCAGGATTCTTCTTGAGTCTGTCATTCTCTGCTCTTAAATATTCGACACTGACTTTCTCTTGACTGATTCTTGTATCCCTCATAAAATCCTTCATAAAATCAGACTCCTGTCTCCCAATCCTTTTTGATTATTTCTTGCTGCCCGTCCAGCGCTTTCTTTTCTCATAATTTCTTTACTGCTTTCAGCTATCTGTTCTCTACACAGGCCAATAGCATTTACCTGAACCCTCGGATAGCTTTGAATATTGTTTTTGCTCCCTTTCACTTTCATTTAAATGTATTGTGTTCCCAAATAGCTCCAAGCTGCCATAAGAATTATTTCCTAGTGAGACTGAAGGAGATATTTTGCCTAGCATGTCCATGCCCATCCTCTGTGATTGCTTTTGCAAACCTTCCTGGTGAATCTGTCCTGGCACCGGGGAAATTCGCTACTGTGAAAAGGCTAATCAGGGAGACAAGGATGAAAATATGTTAATGATATTTAAACTACAATACTTTCAGCTAAGAACAGTCCAGCTTTGCTGGTTCTGCAAAGCTGTGCCTTGGTACGGTGGGGAGCCATTAGTGTGAGCCAATCCTGTAATCTGCACTTAACACCTATCTGTAAAATACAACTGATAAAAATAGCTGCCCTTCAGTCTCTGCTGGATGTATAAAGAAATGCACTGTGGTGTATTTGTGATTAAATCCTTTAATAGCAGTAATTCTTCCATTACAGCTCAAAGCATTTTATTTTATTGGAATATGTCCAGAAAGACTGTTTAGTGGAATTGATTAACAACTTGAATACCAGTTTAAATATTTAGATGATCATCCAGTATCCCAGATCTAGGCTCATAAGGGAACAAAGGACCTCTTTGCAGATCCAGAGGACTAGGATACTGATTGCAGGACTCCAGCTGCATGGAAATAATGCGATATACCACAAATATATCAGATGTTGTATCAGCTGGGTAATTTTTTATTGCTTTTGTGAAAATGCATCTGTTTTGATGCAGATGTCATTGTCCAATGCAATACCAAAGTGAGTAATATCTTCGTGCCTCCTGGTAGTAATAGCTAAATACTGTAGATTAATTTTTTCCCCTCTTTTGAGCATACTATCTTTCATTCTGTCTGGAGCAGTATTATTTTGTGCATCTGTCACCGATAGGGATGTGCTATGAGGAAGGGTGAGCATAATCATTTAGTTATGAGACACTGAATGAAACAAATTATCTTTTCATGGATTCATAGTATTTAAGTCCAGAAGGAATTGTTGCATTTAGCCTGACCTTCTCTATATCACATCTTTATAAAGCCAGAGCTGTCTAATAATTTTTTGAGGCCCATGTTGCATACAATTATCAGTCTTCTGGATAAATACCAGCTGTTGGGATCCTTCCAGCTATGCCTTTTCCTGAAAAGCCCGCTGTATAATAAAAGGGGACTGATGATGCTCTTTTTGAAAGAAATTGTGCTACAGGAGCCAGGAATGTAAAAAGGAGCTTCAGGTCCAGGGAGAATGAGGGTTTCTGGCATAACTCTGAAAGCAGTAAGAATGAGTGTGGAAATGAAAGGATTCCCCAGTCTGGCAGCCAGCTTCTTCTGTTTCATGGTGGAAGAATCATGGGAAGATCAGACAGCAGTGCCCCAGAACAGGAGACTTCTCCCTCTGTTCTGAGCAGCACTTTACAGTGTCCAAGAGGCAGGATGATTTACGTAAAGGAGCAGGTACTTTTGTCCCTGCGACAGTAAAAAGGGCCTGCTTTTTGTTGTAGTTGTGCATATTGTTTTAATAATGAGCAGCTTGCCCTCAACCACATGATGGGATTCTAATGGGTTTTCTAATCACAAAGGGTTATAAATGTCCTGCAGTGAAACTGGATTTGTAAGGTTTCTACCTGTTTATGCCAGCAATGGTCGGTCATGTCAGTGCATGTGCTGCAGCGAGGAACCGTATTTTGGTTACATTGTGTTTTATTAGGAGCCTCGTGAGTTTGACAGGCAGATACTTGAGCTCTGCAAATGTTCATGTCAGTGCATTTCTGACACCTCCTGTGTAGATACAATTACAGCAGCACAGCCCTATCAGGCCATTAGACACCATCAATCAATACTGGGTACGGCTGCAGCTCCAAAAGTGGGATGGCAACAGGAAAATGAACCTCCCTTTTTACTCTGTATAGAGCATGAACTGTGTCAGCAACTGCACTGGGGCATCTCTCATTTCTGAATGCTGCTTCCCTGGAAAAATGAGCACAAAGTAACCTTTATCCTGTGGTTTTTTGTGTGTGCCTTGTGCCCTTGTGCTTGCAAGGCTGTAAGGAGATTTCTTTAGAAGCATTGCCTCTCTCCCCACCTTTTTTGGGGGACATAACACATACCAGATGGGACCCCAGGTGTGGAACTTCAGGGTGGCTTCCCAACCTTCTGTGGGACAGCAGTTGGAAGTTTTGATGGTTTCTCCTCTCTTCCAGTCTGGTTTCTCTCTCTCCCCTCTCTCCTTCCAGTCTGGTTTCTCTCTCTCCCCTCTCCCTCTTTTTTTTTTTTTTTTTTTTTTTTTTTTAATTAATTCTGTATTTGGTTGGGGTTCTCAGCACTTCTGAGTGAAATGCTTTCAACCTGATCTTGAATCTCTCTCTGGGAAAAAGGTACTCTGGAGAAAAATAACTTCCTTCTCATTTTGACACAGCCTTCTATACAGCCTGAATGTCAGGAAAGCCATTTATAGAGCATGTACAGTAATTGTATGCTTAATATTTCATCAGCTGCATTAAGAGTAATGTCACTAAAACCAGGTATAGATTTAAAAGGATCTCTTTTGATTAAAAGTGACTTTAGAGCTTCTTGTGTATAATAATAGCAGCAGGATATATTATCATAGATGTTGCTATGGGGTTCTGAATTTAATAATTCAACACACATAGACACACAGAGAGATTTGCATTGAGATTTTTGGACAAAGCATATGCTCCTATTTGGCAGTGATCCTCTAATTACACCAAGATTAGACTGGTGTGAAGTAGATTGCTGCGCTCCTCTTTCACAGCCAAGAGATTGCAATATTTCCAGGTAGCGCAAATCCCACGTTTTCGTTGCCATGCTGCAGTTTACAGATGTAGGAATTAGAGATTAGAATCCAGAGTGGTTTTCAACCAGATTTTCTTTACCTTCTCGTGGTTGGATGTTGTGCAATGTTTGGACTTGAGGCAGAAATGTTTCCTGTGAAACAGTGCTTCAATTCACTGGAATTCTACTGCACCATTGTAGTGGCTACTGAGAACAAAGATCTGCTGCTAACTGTCAGAAGGAATTCCTTCAAAAGAAGGAATTTATTGAATGTGTCTTAACAATAACTCTCTTGAACTTCACTCTTTCCTTAGAAATGAGAAATCATCTTTGCAAGAATATCTTGTGTTAAATGGTAAAGAGGAATTCCTAGTAGTGACTGTCAGTGGTCTTCTTCAGAAACACCCCTGTTATTTTTAATTTCCTTCTATTATTAAGCTAATAATTTTGCTAAATATTAGTGATGGATCCACTGGGTTCTTTGGCCAGTGATGATAAAACAATATTTTTTTTTTTAGTGCCTGTGCTTCATTGATGATAAATTTCACCCTTTTTCCAAGTTATCATTAGAGCAGGTTTCACAAGTGTCCTCTTCCAGCTTGAGAATGTGCATTTTGAGTTGTGCAGCTGAATTTCCATCAGCAACCAGAACTCACTTCTGTAGGCACAACTTGGAGCATGCCAAAATACTGGAATTTGTACATTCCAGGGGCTGCTGTGCTAAAGGGTGAAGACATCTCAAGAAATCTGGGAGGTGATACCAAACTGTGAAGAACACCTGTCAGAGGAGAACAAGTGCTTTATTTTGCACCATTGGAACTTAGATCTATCTGTGCTGTAAAGTAGATGTATATATACACTCACAGATACATATGTATATATACACACAAAAAATATATGGTTCTTTCAAGGTTAGGAATGGAGAAATGATTGCTCCACATTGCATGGAGAATATGCTGCCTTCAAAATGCGCACACCAAGTGTGGCAAGCCATCATTCATTTTCTACCTGGATCAGCCTGGTTGAATGGGAATTTCAGGCAGGTACAGCCACTGTCCATCTGCTCTAAGTTTTATAGGTGAGGAAGATTTATGCATCTGAATAAAATGAAACTCAGCTTTCGCGCTTACTTATGATTTGAACTGCGATTAGCTGTTTTATAAATGCCATCCTGCTCACAGAGGTAGTGGAGGGAGAAATACATCACTCTGATACTGCTGTTGGGGTGAGAGCAAATATACTGCAGATTTCTTCAAAACTTATGTTTTTTTTCTTCACACTGCTTGTGGGGCAGTGATTTCATGGGCAGCACTCACCCAGCAGTGCCAGCAGGATACAGTAGAAGTTAATTCCCAGGATCCAGTGAGGTGACAGATATATTTCTGGATGCAGAATTAACTTAAACCAGCCTTCTGCTTTCCTGCTGGAGTGAACTCTCCTCCCTTTCCCCTCCACTGTGTCAGTAATCTGTTCCTTTTCAGATGGGTGGAACTGCCCTTTTCTTTTCCTGTTTTTTGTTTGTACTGGACTAGACATCTTCAGTTGTCTATGGCAGCACTTCCTACTGGGTATCACACACACAAATGCAAAGATTGGAAATTTTGGGGCTTTGTGGCAGAGTTGATAACTCCAGATGTATTTTTTCAATTAATATCTGCTTTCATAATATTTTAATATACTAGGAATAAATGGATATATACCTATACAATGAAGGGGAGTTGGGTCTTACAATGTTTGCTTTGTTAGTGTTGGGGGTTTTTAATTTGAAGTTGGCAGAAAACTTTGATTGAGAGACCAGTTAAAAAGAGACAGTCATGGCTAATTCCATCCTTGAGGAATATTTATTTAATGAAGCCCTTACAGGAATTCTAGTTTTTGGATCAATACAAGGCATACTTACATTGAAGCCAAATCATCATAATGGTATTAACTGATGTAGTTACTTAACTCAGCCTAATGCTATCTTTACATTGTAAAACATCAGTGTTAGTTTCTGGTTCTACAACAGAGTTTTAATGAACACAAATCAATTGCTGTTATTGCTGATCTGGAGATTGCAATTAAACAACTGGTCACTAAAAGGTCAGAAATGCTTACTGTTGGAAAAAGCAATCTCCATCTTGTCATCTGCCTTTTAGCACTGATTTTAGTACCCATATTTAAAAGAGAAATAAGTCCTAAGAACCCTCAATAATTAATGGCTTTTCCTTTTTTCTGTGTGGCATTAGTATGGTAGCTTCATCCTAGCCTTTCCTGGAATTTCAGCAAATGCTCCATTTAATGAGGGGATGAGTTTCTGTTTAAATGCTCCAAAGGATTTAGCTTCCAGCTCTGGGAGTTTTCCAAGCTGTAAACTGTTGATCACTCTTTCAGGCTCTGCTTGAGGTATTGGCTCCTCAAATCTAATTACATTTCTTTGTGATAGAACTGCCTGATGTGCTAATTTAAATAGTTTGCATTTGCTCTGTAGGACTAATGTATTTCTCTATGCCTAATTTTGTAAAGAAATCCTGAAAAGTGGATTTAGTGGATCTAGGATTGCTTTAGAGACTTCTTTCCTTTCAATAAACCACTTTCTGCTAATCTTTGTAAACAGCATGTCAGTACTTCCTGTTTCGTAAAGGATTGTCTCAGCTAATTTTATTGGTGCTGCTGTTTCTCCTTCAGAAGTATATTCATTTCTGCTCAAATATTCCCTAAATTCCCCCTACCTTCCTGAATCCATGGGAGAATTCCATCCTTGTACTACAGAGCAGAGATCTGGGTTTTTTTGTTTTTTTTTTTCCCCCTCTCCTTTTTCTCTCTAGCCATACCATGTAGCTTTGCAGCTTTCCTTACCAGCTACATCTGCCACTTTCCATGAGTTACTTGCACCTTCTGCCTTGTTTTGCTTCTACCTCCAATCACCCCTTTGATTTTATTTTTTTTTTCTCAAGGAGCATCCTGTAAACTGGTAAAACTCAGCAACCCTGACTTTGGATGCTATCTGGGTGCTCCCACTGTATCAAACTCTACGTGCTTTGCCAGACAGGATTAGGCTCAGTCACATCTGCAGCGTTGATGTGAATATGGCGAAAGGGATGTTCTGGGGATTCTCACAAGAGTACTCCATGTGTAAGGACAAAGAATAGTTTAAATCCTGCCCACACAATGCCACACTCAGAACTGGCATGGAGGGGTTAGGAAAGAGCCATTGCTGATGGCTCTTAGAAATCCATGGGAGCCACAGGATCCAGGGTGTCCTTGGGAAGGATGCTGAAAGCAAAGAATTGGCAATTGTTTTACTGCTGAGAAAGATTTAATTGAAGTTAGTAGAGTCATGAATTAAGTGGACTTGGAAGGGTTTCTCACCAAATTCTGCACTGCTTCTGGGTGGAGGAACTCTTTGGTAGAAAATGAGCATCAGGTGAAAGAAATTGCTGTTTCTCACAGCAGGCAGTGAACTTCTGGGGTGTGTTGTCCCAGGAGATTCAAAATGGAACTAAACACACTTGAGTTCATCCAGCAGGTCTGAAGAGGATCCAAACAGTGCAGGTGTTTTCTGTGTCCCTATTGCAGTTGTTACAGATCCTGGAGGAGCAGAGGGACAAGAGGCTGCAGAGAGCGGCCAGGCTCAGATATTGTCCCTAAAGAGAGCCCTGGTCCAAGGCAGTGGGATTTCTGCATCAGATTTCTGCACCATAGCTCAAGCCCCTGGGAATATTTCCTGCACATCCAGGTTACACTGCTCTCACTGTTCAGGCTTGTTGTGCCACATAAGCTTCCATCCCTTGACTGCTGCTTGCTTGTTGAAATTAAACCTCTGAGAAGCAGGAATCCCTCCTTCCCCCATGCATGTTTTTTTCCCATGCCTTGTAGAATACAGCCTGCATTTTGACTTGGGTCCTTAGGTGCCACTGTGATTTATACTGCTAGAAAGGTTTGTGTGCCACACAAATAAATTTATGTGCACAATGCACATTAGTTCATCGCTGTCATTGAAATATCTGGACACAGGTGACTAATTTGAGGCAAGCAATGAAATTTGTGTGATTCAATCATTAAAAGGGAAAAAGAACCAAGCCTCCACTCTAAATGTCTTTTTGCTTACTTATGTCAGCCTACTTCCCTTTTGGCATTTCCCTGTTATGGCATCATTAATATTTCCATCCCCCCTGCATCCTTAATGATTTACTTGGTTGACCTGCATCATTTAAAATATTTTTTCATCATAGTGATTTTCTCATTTAGGTCCCTGGGAGATCTCGATATGTAATCAGTTTTCTCTAACAAATGACCTCCTTTAACTTCATTAGTTCAGAATTAATTTACTAGCATCCAAGATATTGAATGACTCTGATTAGTAAAATATAGCAAAAAAATTGAAGTTCTCTTTCATTTATGGTGAAGGCAAACATTAATTAAACCCTATATTTCCTTGCTAATTTTGCTCACACTTGAATTTAATAAAGAGGGGATGTCTGATGGGCTGTCAGCAGACATCAGATGTGGGTGGGGATGGGATTACAGGATTTCTGTGTGTGCAGCATCTCCAAGCAGCTGCATTTTGCCAAGTGCTTCACTTCTCACTCACCTTCCTTTACCTCTTAGGGAGCTTTTTAAAGGAGCAAGGCAGGAGAGCCGCTGTTTGTGCGAGGGGAGGGTTGGGGAGGACGTGCCTGCTCCGCTGGGCACCCCCGCTGCTGTGCGTGTCCTGCCCAGCTCCCGGCTCCTCTGCCTTCTCCCACCCTGATCTCGGCATCTCCCCTTCCGAGCTGTGTGCAGGATTAGCCAGACTCCAGCCCCTCATGCTTTGAGGCTTTGCAGGTTTCCATTTTGCAAATCTGCTGCGGCAGGCGCTGGCCTGGGGAGGGCATTTTTCTTGCTGCCACTTGACAGCGATGTGCACGTGAGATGGCTGATGGGGCTGGGTGGCATCTGTGTCATCAATGGCAGCGAGCCTTTGCTCGGGGAATGATTCCTATTCCCGGAAAAATCCAACCATTTGGGGAGGGCACCCACCATGGGTTAATGTCGCAGAATGTCACTTATTGTAAAATCCACACCGTCACCAATGTTGCGGGAAACCTCACTTAAGAGAAACCTCACTTAAGAGTAAACCTCATTCAAGAGAAACCTCACTTAAGAGAAACCTCACTTAAGAGAAACCTCACTTAAGAGTAAACCTCATTCAAGAGAAACCTCACTTAAGAGAAACCTCACTTAAGAGAAACCTCACTTAAGAGTAAACCTCATTCAAGAGAAACCTCACTTAAGAGAAACCTCACTTAAGAGAAACCTCACTTAAGAGTAAACCTCATTCAAGAGAAACCTCACTTAAGAGAAACCTCACTTAAGAGAAACCTCACTTAAGAGTAAACCTCATTCAAGAGAAACCTCACTTAAGAGAAACCTCACTTAAGAGAAACCTCACTTAAGAGTAAACCTCATTCAAGAGAAACCTCACTTAAGAGAAACCTCACTTAAGAGAAACCTCACTTAAGAGTAAACCTCATTCAAGAGAAACCTCACTTAAGAGAAACCTCACTTAAGAGAAACCTCACTTAAGAGTAAACCTCATTCAAGAGAAACCTCACTTAAGAGAAACCTCACTTAAGAGAAACCTCACTTAAGAGTAAACCTCATTCAAGAGAAACCTCACTTAAGAGAAACCTCACTTAAGAGAAACCTCACTTAAGAGTAAACCTCATTCAAGAGAAACCTCACTTAAGAGAAACCTCACTTAAGAGAAACCTCACTTAAGAGTAAACCTCATTCAAGAGAAACCTCACTTAAGAGAAAGGACCGTAACTCTTCCGCAACGACGAGGGGAAAAAAGCAGTCAATGACCAATATGATCAATAGCAAGCTTCAATCCGTTTATTTTTTGGGTTCACAGCCTTAAGTACATTTTTTGCAGCACCTAGCAATGTTACATGTCATAAAATCATTGGTTAGTAAGACTACTTGCCATTCTATTATTAGAATAGTTAGTTAGTTGTACAGTCACATCAACCTGTTCCCACCCGCTCGTGGTCCCTGCAATCTGGTTTTTTGTATTCTCCTGACTACAATCCCTCTTTCACAGGCCTCGGTACTTTCCAGACCATCAAGGACATCGTCCTTGCAGTTATCTTCAAAATTCTGCCTTCTGCTCGCACAATGCCCTTTCTGTGCTCTGCAGGGGCAAACTCAGCAGAGACACAGACTCTAGCATTCCATGGCCGCCTTGCTCTTTGAGCCATTTCTCCACATGTTAATTTTGCCCACTCCCCATCCTCCTGGTGCACTGGTGACTGCTGAGAGAGGAGATCTGGAGCTGAAGGGGTCGATGTAAATTATTCTCCCCTATTCGGAAGAATAAAGTTTGCAGAGGGATTCAGGCAATCGATTTACATCTCCTGAAGGAAAAGAAATTGAAAACACTAAAGCAATTTATTGCCTTTTAAATTTGGGGATGAGGGGGAATGTAAGTAGCGCTAAAATTTAACTACCTGCAAAAGCAAATAAAAAAACCCTGCAATATTTCACAAAGTCATAATCCACTCTACTATAAGTGCATTTTCAATTTCATTGTGGAAAATATAAGTTTCTACTGCTTTCTGCTGAAGAACTTGCCCATAAAACAACATGTAATTGGTGGATTCTGTAGTGTTTCTTGTATTGTTCTTTTCCCTTCTTATGTTCTTACAATTTGCATAAAACACTTAGACAGGATTTTCCCCCCCTAGACCTCATATTTCAGTATTCCAAGTTTTCAGCACAATAAGTGTTTTGCCTGCAAGGCCTAGCTCTAATATTGGCTCATTTTGGACGTCTTTTCCCATTTAAATGTTAGTCCAGGAAACCATAGTAATTGTAATCAAATGAGTATGCTCGATATACAGCTTATATGACTACCGGGTGGCTTTCTTGGTCTAATTCAAATGATCTTAGAAAACAGGAGAGATGATTCAGGAGCTCTTCTAAGAAGAGTCTTGCTCCTGGCAATATTTACTCTTAGGTAGATTAGAAAAATAACAACTGGCATCTGCGAAAAAGGCGAAGCCCAAAATGGGGTAATATCTGCTCATTACGAGGGCAAAGACACTGCCACCAATGCAGCAGAAAGCCAAGTTTGCCCCCTTTGCCTGGCAGAGCATTCTGGAAGAGTCTTGGAGAAGTTCATTGTATGAAGAGAGTGTAGGAAATACAACTTGAGCTTCATACAGGCTACAAATCCTTCCTGTTTATTTCTCCTGTCCAGGAAAAGTCCTTCTCAGCACAAAAACTCGAGTTGTCAAGCACTGGAACAGGTTGCCCAGGGAAGAGGTGGAGTCACCATCCCTGGAGGGATTTAAAAGCCATGCAGATGTGGCTCTGGGGACAGGGTTTGGTGGTGGGCTCTGCAGTCTTGGAAGTCCTTTTGAACCTGATCAATTCTGTGATTCTATGATTCAAGATGGTCCAACATGGATTGTTGCTGGCTGGTTTGTGTAGGCAGACTGATTGCCTGAGCTATTCTGGGACAGCTACTGCCCTACAGGTATTCTGCAGCATTTTTTGTGTCCAGATAAATCCAGCTTCTGAGATAAAGCAGCCTTCTTCCTGGTATCATTACTTAGAGAATGGCCTTGTTTATATCTAAGAGCAGGTTCCCTGCAGCAGCTTTTGGGATAGCAGCCCCCTTGCCTGGAAATTTGAGAACTCATGCATGTGAAAAATTGCTACCAGCTACATCTAGGCCAGCCAACAATCCCCATGTGCCTCCATATGATTCCCATACCACCAGGAAAATATTTGCAGTTTTCCCTGAGAACCTGCATTGGCTTTCCACTCTCCCAGGCTGCCCTGTGTGGGATCTCAATGCCTCTGCTTATCCTCACCCTTGTATGGGAACATAAGGGGCCAAATCTGGCTGTGCCTAATCACAGATGAGTGAGAAAACTTTGTAACAGCTCACATTTGCCTAACCATATTCACATCTTTTTGTTCGTGCTTCACACACAAGTTTCTCAATTTTATTAGCTATTTATAAATACCTGATTAATTTATGCAGATGAGATTGGTTATTGTGGCTCTTGAGGCACTGCTGGTGCTCTAGATGCTTTATGCTGGACTTACTGAGTCTTAGCAGAGAGGGGAATCAGATGTTTTTTTCCTTTTAGGAATGCTCCAGCTGCTCTCTGTAGTTGTCAATCTAAATTTGAGCAGAGGTATTGCACTGACCCAATCACATCTGCAGAGATTTTGAATGCATGTTCACGATGCAGTTCTGTGCATGGGGGGGTTTTAGCTCCAGGGCTGGATAATTTAGAGAGGATGGAGTTTTCCCCTCGTATAAATTCATTCGTATTCACTTCAAAGGCTGAAGGGAGCTTCCAGCCAAGGTGTGCTCCATGCAGAGCGTGCTCACAGGGATGAGTTTTACCCACCGTGACAGTGTGTACACAGCCCTGCTCAGATGATAACAGAAAATGACTGTGCAGAGGACTGGCTTTCTCCAGAGATGTACTAAATGCCTGCTGCTCCAAGGACATGTGAATCCTTTTAGCCCACTGCAGGATAAAACCTTCAATATTTAAGACCCACTCTGGTGCTGCAAACTCTTGAATGTAACGGGCTGTGCTGCTGCAAAATGATGCAGCTCCACTGACACCAGCCCTTCCCCTGGGGCTGGGGCTCCCAGGGGCTGGAACAGGGCTGTACTGATTTACATGAGAATCTGGCTGTATAAATTCACAAACCAGCCCTTTGTGATCTCTTATAAACATGCCTAGTTAGGGTACAGCTCAGCCTGAAATCAAACCAATGCTGAGAAATGCTGAGACCACAGCTCTTGCTCATCATCACCATAATTAGGATTTCTGCTGCTTTGCTTTGCTGCAAGGCCTTTGGAGCATTATGGCTGCCTGGTGACATAAGAACCAGATTTACTGTTATTAGATATAAACATAGGAGCACAACAGATAGAAATCCCAAAATATTAATCTGTGCTGTAGCATAAAACATGCACACAAGTCACGACAATTAGCAATAATTTGTCATTCTGCGCTATATTTACAGTGGCCAAACTATTGGACAAAATACCACCAGTGCATGTGCTGTGGATTTTTTGCTGCAATAGCTGTCTTCTGCTCTAAGCAGCAGCATCTCCTCCTCTTCCCAGATGAGCTTAGGAGCTTGGCATGGCCAGACCTCACATCTATACACAAATTTGGGGAGGGAGGGGTCTACCTGGAATAAAATCTTGTATTGGTAAGAAAGTTTTTGCTGTAGATCTGGCCTGATGATTTAGCCTCTCACCTAAAGAAGGCCTTCTGGAGATCTCAGCAGCATCTCTGTTTCATGCAGGAGCTCGTCCTGGAATTGAAGCAAGCAGTGCCATCTTTCTGGGCTGGCAGTTATTCCCTAGATCTGAGGTAGAAGGAATCAGGGCTGGCATTGTTGTCGTGGGATACATTACTTGAGCTGAACCTTGCTGTCATCAGACCACAATGCTGTCTTGAGATAATTCACTTTAAGTGATATTGGTTTGCAAATTTTGTCTTTCCAGTCAAAAAATATCATTTTTTATAATACTACATCTTAGTGAAACATTTTTCTTTTNAATGCTGTCTTGAGATAATTCACTTTAAGTGATATTGGTTTGCAAATTTTGTCTTTCCAGTCAAAAAGTATATATTTTTTAGTACTACATCTTAATCTTAATGAAATATTTTTCTTTACAAAAACCCACCCTACCCACTCCTTTTTCTTTCCTAACCTGAAATATCAGTGCTTTGTAAAATGTTATTTTAAAGCATGAGCATTTTGAAAATAACCCTTTTTTAAGCCTATTTGTTTACTGCAAATTTACTTGGAATGAACTCAAATTGTTTCCTAGCTGTGATGAGCTGGAGGAGTGCAGTGATGATCCCATGGTGTGGTTTTGCACTGTCTGGAGCCTGATTGAAGATGTGATTCCTGGAGTACAGATCTTGTTGCAGCTTTGAGAGAGGGTCCAGCCTGAGCAGTGGTTTCCTCTGGCTTTTGAGAACAGCATTAGCTGGAACTGGAGTCAATGTGGATTTCTGGCACTGATGAAGGGCTGTGCAGCTTGAAAGATTTCCTGTAAACTAAAAGACTGTCTAGCCTGTGGGCTTGGCTTGGATGCAGCCTTACCCCAATAACTATTTATTGGATATAATATTTAGATCAGCTGAGGAAGGTCTGCTCCAGTTCAGAAATACTGTTTTAGCCCAGGCAAAAGGTAGAATAATTCAGAAGGAGTGAAGGAGGAAACTTTTTTTTTTTTCTTTTTAATATGAGAATTGTACTACCATCAAGTTATCTGTGAATTTTTGTTAAACTATCCCGATTTCTATGGATCTCAGAATCCCATCAAGCTCATTTTCCCTATGTATTTTTCAATGCCCAATGTGTCCTCTCTCTACCTAGAATTATTTTTGTGTGCAGCAGTGCTGTGTGCTTTTGTTCCAGGCTCTCACACTGGGAATGCAGTGGGGTCCGATGTCCAGCCAGCTGCTTTCCCTCATGGTATGAGTCTGGCACTTGGAAACTCCCAGTCACCTTCTGAGCCTGGCCCAAAACCCCAAAACTGGCGGATGTGAGAATGCTGCCTGAGCAGGTTTGAGTGAGATTTCAAAAACGCAGGGGCCTCTCTCTTGGAGAGGTGGCTGGAACAGGCACAGCACAGAACTTCTGGAGAGATCAGATGAGGACAGACGGCATCCTCTGAGCTGGAAGGGTTAACAGGAGATTGCTGCTTCTCTTCCTTTGCCCTTACTGGTATCATCATTTATATATTTGAAAGTCGGGGTGATTAATAATCCACAACCCCTCCGCTGCCAGGACAGCTCAGGCACTTAGCACACCAGAGCGAGCCACGACGCAAACAGTAAGAACTGATTAACAAGACTAACATTTACCTTCCTCCCCAAATAACTCAAGAGCAGCATCAGTGGTCCCATGTGCTTTCTGGCTCCCAGCAGAGGGTGAGGGCCACCAAAAACCTTCTGGAGCAAAAGGTTGTGGCTAAAAGTGCTCTGCAGGTACCATGGTGATGAGTCTGGCACAATCACTTGGAAAGATAAATACAATTATCATGCCATTCCTGGAGCTGGATAGAAATGTCTCCATTCCATATACACTGCTATTCTGGAGATAAAGAAAAACTGGTTTATGGAATCCTCATTGACCTCAGGAGTCAATTAAAGTACAGAAAGAATCCATTTGCTGTTTATCAGCTTGGACCTCAATGCTGTCCCTCCTCAGCACTGGGACAGCACAGAGGGAGGACAATGTGGCCACAGAAGAGAGGAACAAAACCAGGAAGGTAAATTGGAGGGAATTTGTCTCTGGGGCAATGGAACATTGAATGCTGAGTTGCATCGGTTCCTGATATCTCTTGACTTCATACAGACCGATCACTACCAGCTTTGTTCTGTGGTTTCTGGTGAAAAAGAAAGGATCTACTTAATTCAGAAAATTCTTTGGAGGTCAGAAAGTGTTTTTCTTTCCTCTGTGTTTTTCAATGCTGGCAGGGGGGCAGATTTGGTTTCTTAAATACAAAGAGGCAACCTAACAAAGTCCTGTCTCTGTGCCCATACAAAAGGGATGAAGGGAAGTTCTAGTAGCCAAGCAAAAAATATACAGAAGAAAACTCAAATGGAGATGTGGGCAGCTCAGCTGTCCTTTTTTTCTTGTGATGAAATTAAACATGAGAAGGTAATTTGCATCCTCACATGAGAAAAGAATAACGTTACTTTTTCAGTGCTAATCCACATCAGCAGCAAAGTGAGCAGACTGAACACTGGTAAGGGTTGTCTGTGACCTACTTATTTCATAATGGCACTAACAGCCCTTTTTAATAAGATGCAGTGGGAAAGCATCACCTCAGAGGGGATTCTGGATCCCCTTCCTTCTCACCAGGGTCAATGGGATTTGGCTGAAAATGTCCTCTGACACTGCTTCTAACAAGGAACTGGACTTCCTGTTAAGTTAAACTTTTTGAGAGAAGTCCCTACATTGTCCTTTACTCGCCTCCCTTAAGTGAGATGACTGGAAATAACATTTTATTTAGAAATATTGAAAGGATGTCATGGGAGTTTTATTTCCCAGATGGACTGGCTGTTCCCTCATGCACCACAAACAGCTGTCTCTTCGCCCTGGAGAGTATTTTGTAGTGTGATGGGGATAGAAGATGACAGGGTATGTGGCTTCTGGAGAAACCTGGAGTACAGGAACGATACTCAAAGGAGGTTCCATGGTACTACTTCAGCATCAATGTTTAACTTCTTCATTTTTCTTTCCCACAATCAGCTTCAAGTTTGGGGTTTTTTCACTGTAAATCAGCTTAGGTCTGATGTCAAATGTGCTGCACACATATTTGTTCTGGCATGCCAGCAAAGCTGAGCAGGGAAGGCGATTATCTACTGTACAGCCACTGAGCTACACCACAGAAACCCTACAGGGTAGGTGGAGCCAGAGGGGTTAGAAACAAGGGAGGTGTGCATCACTTCCATTTTGTTCCTTAGGATGGTTTCACTGAGCCCCTGCCTCTGAACAAGATCCTTCCACAAGATCCTTTAGCTGTATTTTTGTTTCTTGTTTTGGTCCACCAGGGAAACACCATTTCTGCGAGGTTTTATGTGATGCACTGCAAACACTGTTACTGAGACTAATCCTGTAGCCCATCAGGAAGGTTTGGCTCCACAATGACATTTCACTAAGTACCATATGGTGGTCTAGTCCTTCCATCAAGCTGTTAATGAAAAGGCTGAACCAAGCCACTGCCAACACTGGCATAAATGTCCCTTAGGACGATGACTGGCAGAGGACAGAATGACCTGCTGTCTCTCCATACCCTCCTCCTCCTCCTAGAAATCACTTGAAAGCCTTGTCAAGATAATCAGCACAATGTAGAGCTGAAAATGTTCTGCTGGACAGCAACAGTGTTCAGGACAGGCCCAGGTGCTCCAAAGAGGGGCTGAAGGATTGTAGCACGTGGATCTGTGTTTTGTACAAAGTGAAGGACAAGGTGACACTGCTGACTCTCTGTGGGTCAGAAGGAACAGCACAAACAAAAAGAAGCAGCATGTCAGGATGTTGGACATCTCATCTTCCAAGAGATTTCATGGACATGCAGAGCTCACCTGGAAAACTGCATCCAGCCCTGGCTGCAGGCTCTGAGGCACAACAGGGAAGAGCACAGGCCTGGGGTGGCTCAGGTCTCCGGGGTAAATCTCATCTGACTCCAGTGTTATGTGGTGCCAAAGAGAGCAGCATGTGGCCAGAAAATCCATAGGAAGGAAATAGTTCAATCAATCAGTTCTGTTTGCTTATTCCTCTTCCCTGTTTCTACTTTTCCTGTCCCTCTTTATTCTCTGTCACCTCCTCTCAGACCTGACTGCTTTCATTACAAGGTTGAAGGGCAGTGCCAAGTGAGCACATTAATCTCATACATTTTCTTGAATATCAATTACGAGCTGGATGCCAGAAGATTTTTCTTATTTTCAACATTTGAGACCAAATTCTTTATACAGACCTGTCTCAAGTAAAACCTGGGGGCAATTCTTCTAAAATCAAGCCTGCCATTTCTTTTTCCCAATCCCTCCCACCATGATGATAGCCCTTTGCTTTTTTCCTGTAGTATCTATATATACAATGGTTATCAGGAAAAGCCATTCCTCTTTCTGCCCTTGAAAGGAAATATCCACACGGGCTCTTGGGCAGAATTTGGAGTGCAGAATCTCTGCTGTTCAATTACCGTGGAGCTTATCTCTTTCATGTGTGACTAGATATTGCTTTTTTTTTTCTCCAGCAAGACTGAAATTTAAAAGGACAGAAGAATTTCTAGTGCTTGAGATGGAGGGAAATGTCTGGTGTTGAAATGAATGGAGTTTATGGACTACTGGGAAATAGGACTATTTCTGAGGGAATAATTGGGTCTCTTATTTTGCAGTTGCACTGTTGGTTACCTGATTCAGATCATCACGACAACAAAAGGTCACAGGCATATAGCAAACTTTACAGCTATTCTTTTCTACACACGAAACCATCTTTTGCATTCACAGAGTCCATTTTACCCATGGCACAGTAAGCTCTGGCTACATGGCAGTAAAATAAGGCCAAAGAGAGCCGCCTGCAAGTCCAATGTATTCTTTATTTGAATTACAAAAATGCCAGTGAACTTTACCTATGGGTTAGCATTCCGCTTTGCTGGCTGCTCTGCAAAAATCAAGCAAGAAAGCAAATCCACCCCAAAGGGATTTCCGCTGAAGGCAGCGGATCCCAGCGGGGTTTGTCAGGTGCCACTGCTGGAGCAGGACCCTGATCACCAAGGGCAGCTCTCCCTGCCTCGCTCAGCCCTGCAGCTGCTCCCGTGGAGAAAACCAAGGGCTCAAGGCTTCCCTGGAGAGCAAACAGCAAACCAGCAGGGCTGGCACGTTCCCTGCTGGGGGAGCTTTACCAGCTTCTCCCTGGTGAACCCTGCACGAGTGACTGATCCCCCTGATGGTCAAAGCTGTGTCCCCAGACACCGATCTTGCCCTTGCACAGCATCTTTCAGCTGCACTCCTAAAACGGCTGAGAGCTGGAGAGTGTGACATGCACACGGGCCAGGCAACTGGAGAAAGGGGAAATGTATGATCTAAAATACATCTATTAATTTTGGGTCAAGATATGGCAGCCTACCATGAGGTTTTATAGCTATAGATAGTAACAGGAGCAGTGACCTTTAATTAGAGTGAGATAATGGGCACTGCTCTAACACAGAAACGGCTAAAAATAAAAGCCAGTATAAAAATATAAAGTATCTCAGAATGTGATCACATTTTCCACTAATGGAAAACATAGCTCAGCTTGCTGTATCACTGAAAAATGTTTTCTTTTACAGGCACTAAGGTTACATTTAGATTCTGAGTTTGTGTGGTTTAATTGAAAATATCATATTAGACTGGTAAATTTAGAGTAACCAGAAAACTGAGTGGATATTACCACTTTGGTTTAAGCTGGAGTTATTAAATTTTGGTTGAGTTTGATTTGATTTAGTTTGAGTTTAAAGTAAATGAAAAGCCCCGATGTAAAATCAAATTTACCACCTGTAAATTAAAACAAGAGCGATTTTTCAATGCTTTTGCTTTAGCAAGTTATCCAGTGCTGGAAATGTGGAGGGAAAAAATGGTGCTGAGCCCTGATATCCAAACTGTGTGTGTTTCTGGGTGGATGTTTCAGATTAATTTGGTCCTGAGGACTGAGTGTCTGCTAGGGAGTGGGGCATTACTGCAGGTGGTTTAGCTCCATCTAGGAGGAATCCAGAGCCTGTGCTCCCAGCCCCTTTAGGGGACATCAAGACATGGGAATGGTCAGGATGGTTGGTCTGAAAGCACATTTGTGACCCTGACCAAGATGTAGGTGTGGCTGTCTCCTGCCTCCCTAAATGGCTTTTGATGACTTGGTGCACGTTTGTGTGTCACAGGGGCCCAGAAATGCCTCATGGGGACCCCAGTCTGTGAAATGGCTGCTGCTGGGACCCCCACATCAGCAGGTGTTGAAATACCTGTGAGCTCCCAGAGCAGCCCATTCAATTTGTTTCCTCAAGGAGAAATGTTAACGTTTCTAATATTTCTTCTGTGAACAGAAAATGCTTTGGTTTGCTTTCTAAATTGGCCAATCTCTAGCTAAAGCTGCTACTAATGCACAGAACATAGCTTCGTTTTTCTCTCAAAGTTAAACTGGCCCATTGGAATTAAACCAGTGACCCAACACAGGAAAGAACCTTTTACAGCCCAAACTGTCTCAAACTGTGGTTCTCAGCGTAGAAATGCACTTTCCACTACTATAAGAATTTGGGCATCTATCTTTTTATGTGTCAAAGGCAAGGAAATTTTCCCACTTCCCAGGTTTTGCTGACAAACTTCCTGCACCTATTCAGACAAAGTGATTTGTGAGCTGTCTTGAAATGCCCCAACAATCTCAAGCTGTGAATAGCAGCTTTATTAATATGCAAGTCAGAACTGCCATTATGGTACAAATTACAGAGAGAGCTGAAAAATATTTGAAGAGTTGACTTGTGAGCCTTGAGAAGCAATCACAGCCCACCCCTGCCCCAGCACACATCCTTCCACAATAGGATCTTCCCTATATCTGTTGACAAACTTTGGCTAATGTTTCCGCTCGCTGAAAGGTTTTCTGCCAATGCAGCAACATATTGCAGATAAAACCTAATGAGCTGAGTTTAACAAAAAAATGCCATGTGGCTTCCTTACAGTGATGCCCATCTGTCGGCTTAGTGAAGCAGCAGCGTGCTGCAGCTGTACTCCTTTGCTTTTTATCAAATCAAAATAAAGCTGTGCACCCCAGAGTCAGGTATGATAAACAGGCCAGCAAATTGCCTTACATGGGTATCATACAGCTCCTTATCTGTCTCACTTTTCAGAGCAGCAGAACCAGATGGCTCCTAACGGTGGGTGAAATTTTCTCCGTTATGTTTTTGGCATTGAGCTGGAGGGATGTAGTCCAGAAGTCCACCACCAAAACAACAGATATTTAAATTGGACTGGGACTGAGATTACAGCCTGCAAACAGAACTTTTGAAATTGAAGCAGATTTCATTAATGACCAACAAAACGCCTATTTAGAGTGGGTCTGGTGGAACAAAACAGACTCAAAACAATTAAAAAAAAAAAGAGTCTTTGTGAGCAGCCTCCCAGAACAATGAGGAGGTTGGCCTTCCTCCAACCTCCCTCCCGGCTGGTGCAAAGCTTGGTGCAAGGCAACTGCCCTTTCCAGACCTCCCTTATTCATCAGAGGGGCGATGGGAATAGGAAAGAGTTCCCTGGCTACTGCCTGCTGGCTGGAGGCATTGTCTCCCACCAGTCCTCTCTGTGGCCAAGGGTGCAGAGAACATCATTTCTGCTGGGTCATTAAGAGGGCTTGGGGATATGGAGCATCTGTCTGCGATAGAAATCCCTGTTGAGAGCAGGATGTCACGGGCTAAAGGCTCCAGTTTCTCCTGTCTCATCTTTTTCTTTCTTCCTGGCATTTTTCAGACCAATCTGAAGTTTGAAAGGAGTTTGCTCTTCCTTTAACTGGCTGCTAAACAAATAGCGGTGCTTTTGTCTCATCTGTGTTTTTGGCGTAAGTTCCAGATTTGGGGGACAATCAAAAAGGGTCTAGATTCAGGGTAGAGGGAGTTCTTGCTTGGAAAACAGGGAATGGAAAGTTTTTCAGTGTGTGGGTCATGCTTTTTTAGGTGAGTTTTCAGTTCAGTTGGCTTTCAGTCTCAAAGCTGAATGTGAAATTTATTATTTAATGCCAATATGTATGTGGTGAGCCCCTTCTATTGCTGGGAACATGCAGCAGATTTGCAGGAGGTTTTGCTGTCACCAAGAGAGACGTATGAACTAGAGCAGATTGAAATTGTTTAAAAATGTGACTGCTGATGAACTTCTCCAGCACATTAGGTTTTTGTAAATTTAGACTTCTCAGAACATTTGTGATGTGTGTGTGCGTGTGTGTGCCGGTGTCTGCCCTGTGAGCTGTCACCCCACAGCTGTACCAACATTTCAAAGGCTAAACCTGGAGCCTCTCAGTTGTCTGCACTCCAGTGAAACAGAAAATAAAAATGTCATATATAGAAAACCAATGGAATAGAGACAGAACTGGCACCTTTTCCCCATGGTCATTAAAATTTCTCTGAATCTACTCTACTTCTGAAGGTCGGATTGTTTGTATTCATGGGCATTTACATGTAGGTAGATGGCTCATTTTAGGTAAAGATATATGGAAAATCTGTCCTCTTTTCCCCCAATGCACTCTCCATGTATTTCAGGAAAAGATGTCTCTGCTGAACCTGAATGAAGCAGTGTTAAATAAACTGCAGAGATGTTGAAGATTGGTACTGAGACAAAAGACAAAAATACTTAAATTTTGTGCATAAGACATTTCAGGATTGTGATTGCTGTGAATTGTGGTCATTCCTTGCTGTGTGCCTGAGATGGTGAAGGGTGTATCCACATCAAACAGCTGAGGCAGGATGAGATATGATCAATGGTCAGAGCCAGGCAGCCCTAATTCACATTCTTCTTCTTCATTGTGTTGTGTCTGCATCCTGCAGATAGAGCAAAATGAGAAGGTGCTTGTGTTGGAAAGGGTGTCAGAATTAACGTGGAAAAGGATGAGTTACATGCACTGCTGTGGCATCTAAACGTAGACAAAGGGAATTTTCTTGTTTTGGAGGTGGTGACAAATGCCATGTTGAAGTAGTTTTGCTTGGACAGGGCTGTACAGTGGTAGGCAAAGTTTGCTGGGAAGTGTTCTGGGAAATCTCTACCCTTGAAGTAAAATCTGTACCTGGGCCATTGCATCTGCAAGCCCTCAACACAGGGCAAGAGGCTGAGACAGCTCCTGTGACCAGAATAATTTTACTACTCTCTCTGTAGAGAGTCGTAAAATGACTTTACTATCACTGTTTCCAATTCTGTCCCGTTTCTTATGTTCCTAACTCTCACATTCCACTTCCAAGCAGTAAGCTATATGCAAATCCTTCCTAAACAGAATGGGGAATGCTGCAGGTGTTGGAATTTGCCTGAAAGTGTGTTGTACAACTTGACTTTCTTCCTGGTATTTTTTTCATGGCTGCAATTTCTTCCTTTTAGCCAAGCTGTAGATGAGAGGAGGGATGAACAAGATGGTTGAGTTAAATATAGCCCTGGGGTTGAAGCATAACAGACTGTCCAGGGCTCCAGTCATAAAAGAAGAAAGAAATTACTTCAGAGAGGATTAAGCACTCTCTTGCTATAGAAGTTGTACATGATGTCAAAGAGTGGAGAGTACTGAACAGCATGCTAGGAAAAGGAAAATCCTGGGATGCTGACCCAGAAAATGAACATGCTGCTCAGTGGTTAGCTCAAAATGGAAGAGGAGTTTCACAACTCTTTTTCCCTGAACTGGTGACAGCTGTGACAAAGCTATACCATGGAGTTGCAACTCCAGCTTCATCCTCAGTGTGTGTATGTGTGTGCCTGTGGGGTAGAGGACAGATTTTCCAGTCATGGAGAAGTCATGTCACTGTACAGCCAGTGGTGTCCTAGAGTGAGCGACCTACAGGGCGAACACATGCTGGATGCACTAAAGAAAGAAATTTGGCCAGGTCTGCTCCCACCCTGTGAATCTCTGCTCACATTTCCAAGATTAATTTTCTCGTGCCAGGTCTGTACCTCATAATATCAGGAGGCATGAGAAAATTACCCCTGGAAGTACATATGCAACCCTCAAGTGGAGGGAACGTGTCTGGATGCTGTCCCTGAGCCTTTCTGGAGGCACAGGTCTGTGAGCTGCCTGTGGACAATCCCTGTGGCTGCCTCAGCCTGTGCAGCTCCAAGACCCTGCTCACCGCTCCCTAGCGATGCTGCCAATGTTAAACCTTCCAAATACAAAACCAAGAGCTGGGCTGCACCAGAGCTGCTCCCAGGGCAAAGGGAGAGGCAGGCAAAGGAGGCAGAGCTGTGTTTAGAGCTGGCAGTGGGAGCTGTAATGGCTGTGTCTGCCACATCTCCATCCCCTCACTTGCTGCAGCAGCAGGCTGCTGCCTTCGGGACACTGGCACAGGACATGGGAGCACTGCAGCTCTGCAAAAACCTGCTGTCCTGCAGGTGCTTTGTCTCCTGAAATTGTGAGCAGGAAAAGACACAAACCCATGGTTGCATTGTTGTGCCAGGAGCTGTGCAGCCATGAGGGACAGGATGGAGGCAGGATGTGCTCAGAATTGCTGGGTTGGGGCTGGAAGAGATCTTCCTCAGTGGCCAGCTGTGAGCAAACAGTGGAAATAGTTTCCAAACCCTTGCAAAGAAAACAACCCTGGGTTTTGGAGAGGTGAGAGGAACTCGGTCACCTTGTTTGGTCGAACAAAGGGTGTGGGCAGAAGCAGGAGAGAAGTGAATTCTCTCTTTTCCTAGGTGGTGAAAAGCTTTGCTTTGCTTTTAGTACCACTATTAAATTGCACTCTGATGAATGCAAGAGGGCTCCTGTGGTGAAAATCAAACTGTCCCCTCCCCACCATGCTGATAGGCGCTGTGTAAAGACTTAGAATTTTATATTGCAGAGCCAGACTGGGAATTGAGTAGCTACAGAGAAGAAAATGTTAGATCAGCAAGGAACCTGCTCACTCTGCTGCCTCCCCCTCTCTCTACAGGAATATAAGGGCCCCCTCTGTGAAGAGAGGATTTAAAGAAAATTGGACAGCGAGAGCAGAACCATTCATCTGCTCTCATTTGTTTATTAAACAGCCTCATAATAGTGATGATTAGGAAAATAATTCATTGAAATACATCCAACACCTTTCTCTGTAAAGAAATTGCTATAGTAAAATGCTGCTTATGCTGAACAAATAACAAAATCATCGTAAGACCTATTAAACAATTTAACCCGCACATCCACTAACTTCTAGAAAGTCCCCTCCAATATTCTTCTTTTATAGGGAGAAAGAAATGCTGGACACTGGTTTAATTTCAGGTTGTATATCTCTGGATCTACACAAAAGGCATTTGCCCACACAGTTTTGTGCCTTTTATTAGGAATGACTTACTGAAAAAAGAATGTGTTTCACTTTTAGTGACCCTGAGCACTAGAAACAGATGAAGAATTGATTTTTTTGGTTTGCTGAGAGAACTAGGAATGTGTGAGGAAAATGCTTGTGGGTTGATCTCCCCAACTTTTTTCATCTTCCCACAGAAGCGTAAACTAAAAAAGCTAAAAAGGATTGCGTTGGCCCAAGCATTTCTTTGACATAGAACACAATATGTTGTTCTGAAAATGTGAAAATGAAAGGCCTGGAATGCTTTTACCAGAAAAAAAAACATGTCAGCTCCTACTGCTAGGAATGAGTAAGGTCAGATTCACTACTCACTTCATCCTGAACCTCTTGTGTTGGAGGAAACCAGCAGTACCTTCAAACAAAACAAGAAACTACTATACAGTGCGATGAAGAGAGTTGCTTGTGCTTGTCTCTAGTGATTCACCTGAATTTTACAAAGGAGCAGATGTGCCAGCAACAACAAAACCCCTTTGCCAGAATTTCCAGTGGCAAAGCTTTGACAAAAATGGAAATTGCACCCATAACACCATTTTTTTCCGGTTACTTCCCTTTTTTTTTCTTTGAGAAAAAAATATGGGAAAAGTGTTTTGTAGTAAACTCTAAGGTTTTCTGTTTTTAAATTTTAAAAAAACCAAACAAGCCATCTTTGAGGTTTTCAGTGCAACTTTAAAATGCTCAAACTTTTTAAACAGAGAAAGGAAAAAGGTTTGACTTGTTCCCAAGGCCTTCTCTAAACCAAGTCACATCTCTGTAGATTCTTCAATGCACTGTGATCACAGACCCCAGCTTCTCCTGGGTTTGTACTCACAGAATTCATCACCAGGCTTTTATTCGCTTTCAGCTTACAAAAAGGGTGATACAACTGCCCATGAAGCTTTTGTACTTGCTCTCAGATGAGCTGGAACATTTTATAACACTTTCTGGTCTATTTTCCAGCTCTGTAACAAATAAATAAACTCTTTGATGTCACCAGCTGAAAGCCTAATTGTTCCTATAATGATTCTGTATTAAGTTACCTCTTTGCTCCTTGCCTGTGAAGATGTTTTCCGTTGCCTGGGCTCAAGATGTTCTCTGAAAGACCATTACATGACACAATTATGGGACACATTTTAGGAGATTTTTCATAAAAGACTTTGGAAACCCTGAATCTTGGTTATTAAAAGAGGAGGTGTTGCAAACGAGTGTCTTGAAAGCCAAGAAAGATAAACATGAGAGTTTCACTGGAATGAAGCTGCTCTGTTTTAAGAGCTCTCTCTTTAACTGCTCTTGTGTACTGTCCATTCCGGTGATTTTGGTGAGGGGGGTGCTATTAATTGGAGAGGCATGAATAGAGAATGGCTTTCTTTTCAAGAGAAAACCACTGAAAAGGGGAAGCCTTGCTTGCTGCAGAAACAGGATCTCTCACATAGTCCAGCACCATTTTGGCTGGGTCCAGCCTGGGCCCCACCAGCTCCTGAACCTTGGTCCTTCTCCCATGGAGAAGGGTTTTAGACAACCTAAAACCTTTTAGGGTTTTAGACAGCCCTAAAAGCTCTTGCTTGCTTAGAGGCAAGACGTGACCTCTTCATGTTCCCTTTCCCTCTGCAGAGCAGAGGAAGGGTGACTTCCCACGTCTCATTTTCCAGGATTGCTTGCTGAGCTCTACCGTGTTATTCCAACAACAGTAGTTTGCCTACTTGGCTCTTTCCAACAATTGAATTTCTTTTTCTCAAGTCTTCCTTCTTCCCCAAAGCTGGTTCCCCAGCTGTGTTTGTTTAGTCCAATTAATACAGCTCTGACACAGAAGTGGCCATTGTATATTATTAATGTTGTTCCATTTGCAGGAAGAATCTTGTTTCATTTCAAACTCATAGGTCAAATTTTCTAGCCCCTCTTTATTTATTTATTATGTGGAAAACTGCAGTGTTCAGCTGTGGGCTATTCTCTACCTTTTGCCCCACCCCTTCATAATTGTTTAAAGCTGTATGACTCTTCCTATTGCTCCTTCATGTGTTCTCCTGTGTTTGCTTTTCCTTTTGTTAATGTTGGAGCATGAAGGGACACAATGAAACACTAAATAATATGAGGTCAAAGGAATGGTTAGAAAGTAAACAGAGAAAATGAGTACAAACCAACTGCAAAAGGACCAGAGGCTGGGAACTGACAGAGGGCTTTTAGTTATTAGGGGAGTGTGGCCTTGCAACAGATTTAATTAGTTTAAGGAGAGAGTTTGATCAATTTATGTGCCATTTTACATGGAAGGGCTCTTTGTGATGGCAGGACTGAGTCTTAGCAAGCTGGAAGGTGTCTTCCAGCCCTAACTGTTTTTCCTTGGGGAGGAAACATCCAGTTCCCTGGCTGACCCACTCCTGCTTGCTTTCCTTTCCTCAGTGCATTAGAAGGTTTCATTTCCATGCTGTGGGAGAAGGGTGTCAGCAGGACAGGCAGACATGTCCCTCTCCCTGGAGGCAGTTTTGGGGCAGTGGGAGGTGATTCCTTGGCAGGATGGGCTGTGGAGTTGCTTGAGGTACCAAGAGATTCCTGTTCAGGTGGCACCTGCCTGAAAAGACTGGCTGTTGTGGAGAAAAGTCTTTGAAATAGGCGTTTGAGTAGGCAGGTTGAGTTACATCCTTCAGGTTTAGGATCTGTGTCAAACAACAGACCAGTCTGCTAATGAAAATAAGGCATTCCCTCCAGGTTAGGCTTTGCAAGCAAACATCCAGCTTGATTTGTTAACAGCTCATGGTGCCTAAGGGAGTGCAGAGCAGCTCAGTTCTCTGAAGGCAAGGAAGAGCAGGATCCAGCACAGGACATTTATCTTCTGGCTTAGATGAAGAGCATCATGAGGGAAAAGGGAATAAACGCCAAGGGGTTAGTAAATTCTGGGTAGACAATCTCCAGGCTGTTCAGCTGCCTGAGGTGCATCACATAAAGGTCTGATAGCACTTGCTCCTTCTGAATGTAACAGTTCCTCTGGCTGTTGGGAGAGCTAAGCCAATTCCATACTGCTGCCAGCAGGGTTGTGCCTCTTGCCCCCTTCTGGCATCCTCACTCTTGTCCCTTGGCTTTTACTGGCTGTGCCATTGGAAGCTACTCTTGGTTTTGTCCCCCAGATTTGATATCTGCCTGCTTTGTGCATGGAATGAGCTTGAAGGAAGTTGGGGGTTCATATAAGGGCCAGCCCCGAGAAAAGGGGGTAGGAACGTACAGACCTAAACTGGGGGGGAGAGGTGGAATGAGGAGCAGGTCTGGATTTGACAGGATCAGCTCAGCTGACTCAGCCCATCTGCAGTAATTTCACCTCAGGTTCGTGAGGATGATGCTGGGGAGGGAGCTGGGCTGGCACAGGGTGCCAAATATCCCTGGCACTGCCCAGCTGTGCCTTTTGATAGGAGTGCTAAAAGCATTTCCAGTGAAGGAAAAAGTGGTGAGGCAAGAAAAAGATGTAATCCACTGTGAAGGAGAGACCCTGCCATCTCACAGAAAACCCGTGGCATAACATGCTCTGGCGGAGACTTCAGGTTGGCCTAATTTAATCAAATATTCATGTTGTGGTTTTCCCAACTCTGATTTTGAGAGCAGCTGACATCGATCACCAAAAGCCTTTGACAGAGATAATTGCCCTTGTTGAGCTTTGCTTCTATTTGAACATCCCCCTTGGCAGCATCTTTTCACACCTCCACAGATCTGCACATTCACTGCCATTATTTGGTTTCAGGAGCTGCTGAAGTTCAGGTGTCTCACAAGGAGCCTGTGCAGGCACACATTGATTTGGACACAGAGCACATCCCCACAGAGCCAGCGTGCAGCATCCTTTGACTATTTTGATATGACATGCATGAACATATCATGGCATCTTTTGCACAGCTGACAAGTGTGGCACTTTTTAAGAGCTAAAAAAGGCATTCATGAAATCCTGCATCATATTTCTGCTCTCTGCTATCTTGTCAGTATTGTCCTCCCTTGTTATGCAGAATCAAATTGTGTGTCTGAAGAATTTGATAAACTCTAGCGCTTCACACATCTGCAGCAGACTAACTTGATTACAATAATTTAATTCTTCTTGATATCAATGAACTCCATACACAGTAAGATTAATTATTGCTGTCACTTTGTCAGCTCTGTAATAAGAAAACATAGATTCTGAATGACAGATGCAAATTTGTTGGGAAGAGCGAGTTCACCTCCCCTGCTCCCCAGGGAGGGAGAAAACCTGCAAAAGGTGAGCTGACCTGGGCAGGGATGTGCAGGCTGGAGCTGGGATTATCACCTGCTCTGTGCTATAGATGTGCTTGCTAGTATCCAAACCGATCCCTGTCAGCCCACCAGAGCATCTCACAATTATGTTTGCCCATATGTGATGGTGCTATGTGATGATGAGGATGGAAACTCGGTGCTGCAGAGTGTTTGTCTTTAGGAGACTGTGCTGCACATTTGCCTCTCTTTATCTCTTTATAGTGATCTTCTCTGGTCATAGTGGGTGTAAAATGCCACCAGATCAGAATACCGATGATTTCCACCCGTTCTGTGTTGCTATAAATGACTACCCAGGAAACCTGGACTGAAAAGCTGCCTACTGCTGCAGAGGTGACAGACAGAACTGTTATTTTTGCTTTGTTATTGTGGACTGGCATTCCCCTGCAAAAGCTCTGTTGAGTTATAGATTAGTATTTAATACTCCACACTGCTATGAGGAAATTCAGTTACCTTACTGAAAGGGTAATGCTGGAAGCTGGAGCATCCAAAAGCTGCTCCAACCAGTCCAGGGTGTGGAAAGCTGAATCAGGCAGTAGTGGCTGTGTCTTTACTCCTCCAGCTTCCTCCTTGGAATAGGGAATGGAGCAGAGCTCGGAGCAGGGAAGGAATGTGCTTGTTTTGGTGGGTGAGTTTGGTAAAGTGAACCTTCTGGGAGTACAACTGGGAAAGGCACAGGCTGTTATTTCATGACATGAAGTGTGGATTTCTGACCCATTTGCTGGGTCTGTTGCACCTGCACAAAGTTGGACCAGATGATCACCGTAGGCCCCTTCCAAATGAAATGTTCTGTTCTATTCTGTATCAATGAAGCACTAAGAATCCTGTTTTATCTTGTAGCAACAGGGTGCTGCCGTCTTCCCTGCCCAATGACACCAGCAGGAAAAATGATGCATTGTGTATAATTCCTGTTTCATTTCCTTAATACACAGTGCATATATCACTGTGGTGGCAGCTGGGCCATTAAGGACTACCCGAGAGCTGCCTCCAATATATCACAAGCATGAAAGGATGATATTATGAGGACTTTAATGTCATATGATGATCCCCTGGAATTGTTTGTCAGACTCCTGTTTGGGATTGGTCTGATGTTAAAGCTGCTGCCGATGGTTATATCTGCCATGCAACATAATTCACACCGTCCTTCTCTTCAGAGTTTACTACCTGAAGTCATGCATTTAGGGAAAATGAATGATGGTAAACTACAGGAATATATTTAACCTTAACTGTTATTAAATGATGGCTCTTCTCACTGCTTCGGCTGTCAGTGATCAAATAGATACTTGTTAATGACTTCTGCTTTTAAATTATGTGTTGAAAAGTCTGAAATTCATCAGAGGCAGTCATGCTAACATTTTTATAGCAGTAAAAAAGGACAGCTAGGGTGGAAGGAGGGAAATAAGCACTTGCAAATCATTTAGCAGAACAACTCACTAAAATCCCCGCATTTCTGCCCAAGAACTGTGCTATGGGCCGTGACCCTAGGGCTCAAGGAAAGGTTTTTAGTGGGTTGTGCCTTTAGAATGAGCAGGAAGGAGTGTCCTGTCACAAGATCAGTGCCAGCCAGGGTAACCTGAGGTCAGCACAAACAATTCCTTGGGTTTACAAGAGTTTTTTTCTCTTCCTGTAGCTCTGCAGTCTGAGCACTGCACTCAGGGCACAGGGACTGGGTCAGCAACACCTCTGCTGCCTCCACTTTGAAGACAAATTGTCCTGTGTGGGGGACAGGCAAGACCTGAACTTGGACTGGCAGCATTGCTCTGCTGGAGACACCAGGGCATTAGGGATGCTGAAGAACAGGAGTTAAAGCTTTCTCGGTATCCCTCAAATGTTTAATTTTATTTTGGCATTGATGACTCTCTTACAATCCCATTTGTCTGCAAGCCCCAAAGCAGGTTGTCCTTCCTGGAGGATGCTGGTGTAGGAAAGCAGGAGATGGCACTTCTGCTGGTAGCTGACAATCCTGGGCAGTTGAGAACCTCACCACGGGGTTTTTGGAAGGCTCACAGACATGGCCCGAGCTTTGGCCTCACTCTTTACCATCCACAAACCAGGAGCTAACAAACACCAATTGCACATTTTTTTCTGTGCTTTTATGGTTAGGTGGCAAAAATATTCTTCTGGTAGTGATGTATATGCAAAAAATAGCATAACTCGTTTTTTATTACAAATAATTTGAATTACCCAAACCTACAACCTTGCACTGTCCTTTGCTAAAATTCACAGCAGCTGATTTTGCAGTGGAGATATCTATCAAAGGCAAACCCAGCAGAGAGACCCCTCATCTCATTTCTCCAAAGCTACAGAAGACTCATTTTCACTTTTGATTCAGGCTGGACTTGAATAGGTGACCTGTCTGAATGGGAAGGACTTTTCCAGTTGCTTCAATTGCTCACTTTACAGTAATTTTGATCTTGCTTCCTTTGATGTAATTCTACTGCTAACCTTTTTTAAAATGACACATAATTCAGTGTTTTTCTCAAATGCCTTGCCTTTACTGAGAAGCACCTTGATACAAATCAGCCATTGTTATATTAGGGAGAGGTTCAAAGCAATGCTTGATTCTGCAGGGCAAGCTAATGGCTCAAAACCAGAATCACTACAAAGTGTAGGTGTCTTTTTTTTTTTTTTAAATCTTTTATTTTTTCCTCTCTGCTCAAAAAAAGAAAAATCACATAAAATGTATTCTCAGTAGTCAAGCATACAGGAGGGGCAGAAGGTATTTATCACAGCAGCTTGAGTGCTGGAAAGGGACCATTTCAAAAGAACAGAGGATAAAAAGCCATGAATCGATATTGCTATGCACCTTCTGCTGCTGTTTATTTGAATCCATTTGTTTTGCTGACATATTTCCCATGTGGCTGGAAATGCTATTTCCTTTGATAGCATCAGCAATTGATGTGTTGCGTTCGCCGTACAGCGAGGTGCATCACAGGCAAGGGGATGTCACTCTGCCTCTAATTCTGCTTTCAAAAGAAAGGGCATGTTTCACCTTTATCTGCCGGCCCTGCAGCCCTGTGTGATGGGCACTGGGTTCTCTTGCAGGGGATGAGCTGACAGACACAGAACTAATTGCTGTTGACCAAGGGCACGCCATTATTTTTGTTGCGTGAGAGCTCCGCGATTCCGTGCGACACGAGTTCTCTTGGAATGAAGGCCACCGAGGTGTGGCTGATCCTGGGCACCAGGAAATGGTGGGGAGATGATCACTAGAGAGGGTTTCTACAAGTTTTCAAAGCTGGAAAGGATGACTGCACCAGAAGCCAGAGTGCATCACTCAGTTACTGGGTGGTGGTGCTTGTAACAGAGTCCACTGCTTCCTTCGCTGGCCAAACCTCCTGATTATTTCCCTTCACTGTTTAAACCATATCCCTTGAGCCTAATACAGCTTTACATTAGCTGATCACAGTGGTGTAACAAATGGTATATGTTTATTCAAATTTTATCTAAATCTATGCACTTAGAGTGCAAAGAACTATAAAAGATGAAATATTTCACTAGGAACAGATTTGGTCACACTTCGAATAACACAGAATTAGTTTTTTAATACCAGCTTTGGGCTGGTGTTTTAACAAACCCACAGCTCCTATGAGAGCATGCAGACAGGTTCTGTTAAGCTGCAAACTAGGTTGATGTGTTGTGCAAAAGTAAGAGGAGAAAACTTCTATTTATCTGACTTCCTTTCAATGCATGTTCTGAGAAGATGACACTTCTGCTAAAAACTTCCCACTCAGGCAGTAGTAATTTTAATGAATGACATACCATTTTATGTCAAAAAGGCATCTTGGTCTCTGTCATCATTACTGATGTATGGAAAAAGCAATTATATTCTCTTTCAAATTCAACAAGGGAAGAGCAGCTTTGCAATGAATCACAGAACTATTTATGTTTGCAGGGAGCACAGGGGAGAATGGAGTGGCAATACAAAACATATTCTGTGTTTTGCCTGCTTTCAGTGACCTAGAAAAACGTTTTTTTTAAGCCTCTCCATAGTTACCAGAATATCCATTTTTCTTTTTTTTTTGTTTTGTTTTGTTCTCAAAGCCTGGCACCTGCAGGAGGTGATTTCTGAGCTCTTTGAGCATTGGATCAATAAATGGGGAAGAGCACATCCTCTCTTTGTAAAAATGTGCAGTCTCCTATAGTTTTTCCTATTCAGGAGCTGCTCAAAGGGACATACCTTTCAAACATAATTCTTGCTATTCGGGAGGTGGTGCTGAACAAAGCTGAGGTTGGATACTGACCTCTTAGAGGGAATTCTTCCCTTTTCAACACAAAGCTGGTCGCATTCCAGCTCAGACTGGCTGCTGCTTCTACTTTTTGAAAGATGAAGAAGTAGATACCAACATAAAGGGACTTGAACTGCCACGTGCCATTTGCCATTCACTTGAATCTTGCTGTGCACGTTCATACAGGAATTGTGAATCTCTGGCTTCAGAGCAGTGAGGGTGTGGAAACACAAAACCTAGTATGGTGAGGTTCAACTTCAGGAGATTTCTCCCGTTGTCTGGATTGTTCTTTTTATCCTGTCCAGGATTTGCTCAGTAAATTGTGCAGAGCACAGATTTGTTGCAGATTACTCTCTTCTCTGGTGCTCGGTACAGCAGAGCCCTGGGACCGGGCATGTGTTTCCAATATTGTCCTACAACAGATCATAAATGGCCTGAGTGTTGTGCTCCCCTCCACCAGTGCTGTTCCCACTGGATCAGGCTAAATTCCTTTAGGGCAATGTGAAAAGCCAGAGAGAATTCCTGGCAAGTTGCAGAGAAGGAAGAGCTTGTGCACAGCAGCCTGGGCACACTGGGATCCTGTAACCAGCTTTCCTGAAAGGAAGGATGGCACCTCTGTGCTGAATGGCAAACACAAGCTGTGGTACATCCTTCTCCTCACTGCCCAGAGCTGCCACCTGCCCAAAGTGCCAGGGTGCTTGGGAAAAGAAAGTGGATGTTTCTGCTAAAATTTCTGCTAAAAACTTCCGCTAAAAACTTCCACCTTTATTTAGGTGGAAATTTTGAATGTTTGGGTCCAAGGCAACTTCTAATTTTATTAATTTAAAAATTACCAGCCAATATGTCTCTGGCATCTAACCATAAATTAGCAGCTTTAGTTCATTGCAATGAGTTGAAGTTCCGTAAGCTTTTCAAGACGGTTCATAAACAACACTGAATTCTAAGCTCCAAATCTTGTGGATGTAGCATTTCTTAGCAGTATCTGAAGCGTGTTCTCCTAAACCATATTTGACAGGTGAATGCAACAGAGAAAATGTGGTTCCAGTGTGGATATTGAAAGCAGATGCAGCAAACTGGGTTCAGTGGCTCAGAAGGGGGAAGCTGTTGCAAAGCTTGACATAGAAGATAAATTATGAGGTGCTATTTCTGGCCTCCAGCAGAAAGAAAGGTGGGTGAAGGAAGATTGACTTGAAAACAATCACTTTAAATGATTTTGGAATTGTATAAGCTGGAGATGTGCTGCATTTCTCTCATGGATGAGTTCAGAAGCTGACCTAATTCCTTTTATTATTGTCATATGGGCTTTTCTTTACCTGTTTCACTTACAGAAGAAACATTAAAGAGAACTTAAAGTAATTCCTCTCTGTGAAAATAACACATATAACAGACTACCTGCAACCCCTTTGATTTAAGTTAGTTATTTAAGATTACTAAGTATTTAATTTGCTTTGTCTAATTCTGTTATTTCCTCCATAGTGATTTATTTATTTAGGTTTTTATGGGTTTTCTTTTGTTTGTTTATTTTTTCACATAGATGTTAACTTCTTCTATAAAGCAGCAGATAAAAGCTCACCTATATTATGGTAATTCTGATTGTACCTCTTCAGAGAATGCATGAAGGAAAACTCTATGAAAGGTGGTTAGATTCAGCTGAGATTTTTTGCTGTAGCAGTAGAGTAGCCCCTGTGCTTTTCTTAATTATGCATTGCAGCAGTGAGTTTTGCAATAAAATTTCCACATACCTAAAGCCACACTAATGAATACACATAAAGAGAAGTGATTTGTTTGTTATTGTTCTCCCTCCCTTTTATTTACTGTAAATAAAGCTTATTTTGCTTCTATTTCCTCCTGCATTGCTTCCCATTCACTGTGTTGTTTTGTAGCACCTTCACGGCAATTTTGAACCTGTTTGACATTTTCAGCTGATATTTATCAAAGAAATTGCAGCAATGAATTAAGCTATTTAAAAGCTTAGTCCCTCTGTTCTAGACTGAGGCATATGTCAGACTGGTGGTGTTTGGAATTAGGAATGCTATACTGGCTTTGCTGCCTCCATAATTCTGCCAGCAAAAGTTGTCCTGGTAAAGATTTATGGCTTAGAAATTGTTGTCTAACAGCAAAACAGAATGGTTTTGACCACATGAATACAAAAGAGTATTTTCTTTGAATTCTGCTTTCACTTCAAGAGAGACATCTATGAAGCCAAGTGGATAAATTCTCTGATGTAGGAATAAAATCTGTCCTGGTGAATCAGTCTTGAAACAGGGAAGGAGCAGCTTGCAAGAGGGCATGGCAAGAGCAGAGAAACTGATTGACCTGAAGCATGATCTGTTAATGCTACTTATTACCACAGAAAAACCAAAAAACAGTGTGGGATTTAATATTTTTTGTAACATTAGAAGACAGCATTTAAAAGGCGCTTTAATCCCAGGCTCCTTTAAAAGCCTCCTTCTTGTATTCTTATTTCCTGATAAGTTCTACCAGCTCTACAAATAGTTGATAGAAGCAAAGGTGTGAATTTAAAACGTGGTACATATAAAAAACCTCCTAGGAATGCTTTTGCCTTTTTTTATCACTTTTCCGCTGATACGCTGCCAGAAATTCTATTTATTTTTTCTTTCATTCTGGCATGAAGTCAGAATTAGTCTTCAATAATGCTCATCAATGTTCTTGCTAGTTCATTGCTTCCTTTTATTACGTAGTGTTATATGTGTCATTTGCATTTAAATTCCTGCAGTCTGTGGCAAATCTGGGACAAGTCTGCTATTAGAAATAAAAAATTTGAAGCATAATTTTGATGAGAAAATTGGTTTACTCCCCTCCAGTTGTAACAGAGCAGCTGGTCAGGGATCAGGACCACACTGTGGTGGGGGCTGTGGGAGAGAAAGGCAATGTGTGTCCTTCAAAGACCTCACTATCAGACAGAAATAATGAATGGATACAGACTGGGAGGGAGGCAGAAGGACACATGAGCCACTCTGAGTCACAGGGCTGCAGCAAACCCACAGCCGAACGCTTAAGGATTTTATTGACGTAATGTCACAGGAGAATTATAAGGATAATGAGGATAGTTTCACAGATACTTATAGCTGCCTGGGAAAAAGCACAAAGGTGCCTAAGTGAGTGTTTTAACAAGTGGGAGATAAGGGCTTTTATCCTGAATGGATTAGAGGACGGAGTTGGTTTCCTGACACTTAATGAAAGACAAGAACTGGATCATAAAGAACCTTGAAAGTGAGGCTTCTGTTTGATGCAATAGAGAAGAGGGTCCAGAAACCCAAGAGGAGTTGGGACGCTTTGGTAACATGGTTGGTTTGATGGATAAGGGGGAAACATAACCACGTCTGTTGAGGGGAAGCAAAAATGTAGGCCACTGTAAGAGAGGAAAGAATCTGCTCGGGAGACTTGCATCTTTGGGGGAGTAAGAGAGGGTGGATGCCAAAATGTCACCTGAAGCAGATCCTGAGAAGGGCAGGATGTGGGACACAAAGGATCAGGACAAGCAGCACCCAGGCAGGATGGCGGGACTGTGCCCAAGAGAAGAGAAGGGAAGGAGATAAGGTAGTGAGTCTGGAGGGAGGGTTAAAGATGTCTCTGAGGTTTTTGATATGCTGAGGTTGTATTGCTGCCAGAAAGGAAGGGAGGAGAGAAAGTTAAGGCAGGGACACAAAAACAACATGGGTGGGGGAAGAGTGGCTGAAGGGAAGAAATAACTGAAGAAGTAGGAAGAAAATTAGAGAGTACTGAGCAAAGAAGCCAGACAAGATTGTGGGTGGTGAATGCTGCCAAACCTCTGGGCAGACTGAAGAGGATGAGGCTGAAGCGCTGATAGAGGAGTTTGATTAAGATAAGGCCACTTGCTGTGCTGGGAAGAGCAGTAATCAGGGCTAGAGGCTGGCATTTGTGTGCCTTTGATCCCTGAATAACAACACATAAAAATCCCTTGCATATGTTATTTCTGCGTTTAACTGTCTCTTAAACCACTTGCACTTGTGTAATTCCTTTCACCCTAAATTATTTTACAGAGGGGACATTAGTTTGGCCAGAAGAGATTTTGGAGTGAAGCAGAGCAGGTGTCAGTTCTGGGCAATGCAGAATGGAAAGTGGCAAGCAGCAGCAGGTCCCACAGAATACACGGGTGGACCTTACTTTGACAGTACTAAATTGAAAGCAGATGAAAAAAACTCTCAAAAAATTAAAAATGAAACAAATTCTCTTTAAAGTCTTCCCCACTGTCACAGCTTATGGGGGAAAAAAGGTTTTAATGGAGCAGTATCTCCTCTCTTATAGCCTTGGAAATATAACAGTCTGATTTAAAACTGAAAGCATGATGCATTCATGCATTATCTTCCAGCAGGAGGAACTTTGGATGCTATATTTCCACTTTCAGAGAAAATACAAATAATGGGGAAGTCGATATCCAGTATCTAATACAAAACAAACAATGGGCACCCACTCTTTGTTGCTGCACGATGGTAGCTCACTTCAGCCCAGATAAGTGCTGTGCAAATTATTTTCCAGAATGTCTTAGATGTGAAAGCCGATGAAAGACGTGAAGGAGAAAGCTTTCCTACTATCTGATTAAACAGTCCTAGAAAGGCCTGTTTTTGAAATTGCCAGAGAACTGCTGCTTAACACCTAAAAACACTGTGCGAGTAATCAAGGAGCAGGGCTCTGTGTGATAAGGCAGCAAAACGTTGCTCTGTAAGGGAGGTGCTGCTTGTTCTTTTCTCCTTTATGTATGGCTTTCATTTGTGCAATGATTCTTCCTCCCCACCCCAGGCTCCCTTCCCACATTTTCCCCAGAGAAATTCCCCTGTGGTTATCACAGCTATTTTCTAAGCTTTCCAGTAATCTGCTGCTCACTACTGGTGAGGATGTATCGCACCCACAGAGCCATTATTCAAGCAAATCCCTGATTTACATCATTACTGTTTCTCAGTTTTCCTGCATTCTTGCTCAGAAAACGTTTGCTCCTCTGTGTTCAGCCCTGCAGACGACTGGCTCCACCTCTAGGCCAATTACAGTTGGCTCTACAGGGTGAAAGCTGCTCATGCTGAGGTTTTTATTTTCATTTTGGATAAATCAAACCAGAATGTTTTGTTACATCGATGGCTCTCAGTTACAGGCACATTTCTGCTGTTACACTTACCTGCTTAAAGTCTAGGAGGAAGGAAAGTTTTCACTCTATTCACTCTTATAATAAAAAAAAAAACAATTATTTCCTAAATTTCATATATAAAGTTGTTGATAACGTCCCTTTAAAAATGTTTCTCACTACTGAGAGACTCCTATTGGCATCAGGTAATATCAAAATATTTTCCATTTTTCACTTTTTTTTTCATATGGCAAAAGTTCTCATGCTTTTATACCCAACACATCTTTATATTCACATTCTCAGCTAAAAAAAACTGGAAAGGGAAACATGGGTTTAAGATTAAAGCTCAAAAGCTTTGGGAGATTCTCTGGAAATGTTACTTAATGCATACACTAATGTACCTTATTTTACTGGAACCAAAGTTTTCATGGACTCTCACATACTCTCTGAAAACATTTTGAGAAAGAAATTAAATACTTAATGACAAAATAAACAAAATTTTGCTCTGGGAAGTGTGGAGTTTGCTTTTTGCTTTTAGTCAAGAAGCACTTCTTTGATAAATGGGGTGCTTTTAGAGATCTTACAAGAGATTGCACACCCAAGCAGAGGCGGAGGCTCAGCAGAAGATTACTGGGAGATAATGGAGCAAGTCAAATGAGAAAACATGATGAAACAGCAGAAAATTTACATGCTGTTTTGCTTCTTCCTTTTGCTTTAATAAAACTGAGGCTTTTGTGTTTGTTTCCAAATGCTGCCTGTTGCTGGATGTCCCCACGTGCTGGACGAGCTTCCCAATCCCTTGGTCCCAGCTAAAGCCAGGCTGGGAAACAGCACTGGTGAAACAGCCTGGGCAGCTCCAGGTTCTGTAAGGGATTGAACACATTGTCAGAGACTCCTTTCTGTTGCTTGCACTGGCCCAGTGTCATCCAGATAAATGACAGTGGCTGAGAAAAGGCCCAAAACACAACCAAAATGAGGTTACTAATGAAAAGCAGGCAATATATTTTATTATTTAACATGAGTTCCCTTTGATATTGGCTTATGGGATGGAATAGTCTGGTCATGCCTGTAGTTAGAAGGATTAACCTGTATCGCATGCCACAAAAATGCTTGTAGTGCAATTCTGCCAAAATAATTGTGCTTTGTCTTATAAAAACCAAACCCAGATGAGCAAAATCTGTGTGCTGTTTTACAGGGTACACACACCACCCACCCTGCAGCCCAGGGCTGGGGTTAGGACACGGCTTTGTGAGCCTGACTGATGTGACAGAGCACAGAATGTGTGCTCAGCTGGGGTTCTGGCCCAGGGAACACGGCTGTCTTGTCTCCTGTTCCCATGGGCCAAATCCTGAGCTATTCTCATATGCAGGAACTCCGTGACAGAGACCTTGAGATAATCCTGTTAAATTATTTATGAGGGAGGAACACGTCAGGGCTTGGCAGAGAAAGGTGACAGGACATCCACAACACAGGGCAGGTATGGAGTGAACCTTAAGCTCTGAGCTTAAATAGAGCTTGTGGACAAAAGGGCACTGGTTTTATGGGAATCTAGGTGAGGCTGATCTTAATAATTATACCAAATTAGTGCACTCAGGGCCCTCACACTAGGCACAGATGATGCAGGGAATGGGACCACTAGTGGGGAAACAGGAAAAATTTCAGTGCCTATACTCCTGTAGTCATTGTGCTCTTAGTATCTTGCTGGTGAGAGCATTCAGACAAAGAGGAGCTGGTTTGAAAATATATTTTCATTTTAAGCATTTGCACACAGTTCTGGGTCCTCTTCTCTTTGAAAGGCTGAGGAGTAGGAGCACAGCCTCCCTGAAGCACAAAAGCAGGGACACACTTGAGCCTTATGTAAAACTGTTCTAAGTACCCTAAATGCAAATTATCAAGTTAACTTTTGAATATGCACCCAGGGGTACTGGGAGCAGACCATGGTGTGGCTCTTTTGTCCATTTCAGGAGAATATGATCTGATTTGACTAAGAATTTCTGTTGTGCCCTGCAAAGCAGCTGTATGGGACAGTACAGGGAAAGGACAGACATCCCTGGAGTGCCTGTGTTCGGCTTTGATCACACATTTACCCTGCTGCTCCCTGGCTGTTCCCTGCCTGTGTGCTCACTGTGCTTCTCTTCGCCACCAAAGGCACTGTGCTGGCAAGAGCATGCTCCTGCTCTGTTGGTGGGGATTAGCTGGAACTTCCTTTGTTCACAATTGAGCTTTTGCCGGTGGAAGATGGCAAGGATTGTTCCTCTCCAGGCAGGTGATTTCTGCTTGCACTGACACCTCCCACAGGAATTCATACTGCTGGTAAAATGTGTTAACAGCCTTTATTTCCCAAGGATTTATCACATAAACTGTGCTTGTTGGTTTTTTTTTTTCTTTTTTTTTTTTCTCTAAGCAGAGATCAACTGAGATGTCACGATATAATGAGAAAGAATGTACACAGTCAGTGTGCATAGACTATATATAGTTGAGAAACACCAAGGGTGGTCTCTCCATCCCATAACTGACACATTTACAAGAAAACTTTACACTGATCAGCTTGCCCAAAGTGGGAGTTGCTATTGAAAGAGGTATGCCACAAACTGCCAGACTGCAGAGGGACTATCAGTCCCCTGTGCCTGAGCAAGTCACCAATTGTCAAAATATATCTCATAAATTATGAGCACCTAGACCTCCCCTTAGGTTTATCTGCTCTCTACCAGCATTCTGCAAGGGACTGTCTTATTTAGCATTGAAAGATCTCTGTTGCATGCTCCTCCTGATGCACTGCTATTTAAGGCTCTGCTTAGCATTTATTTTTCTTTCTTGTCGGAATTATTTTGTTTTTTTATTTGGTTTTTAGAACCAGAGCTATAAATCTGAAAAACATTTTACGTGCTGTGTTAGGGCTTGATTGAAATCCCATTGAAATCAATGAAGGCTTTCCTACTGACTGCGGTGGAATTGGTGCTTGGGAAAAAGGAGGAAGTGTCTGTTTTAAAATGAGATTTGTATCCATGTCATAATATTTATTACCAATAGCAGGAAATAAACCAAAACATGCATGTGTTTTCTCAACATGCCTCATATACCATTTAACTGCTACCCATATACACCCAGCTGGGACACAGAGTGCAGAAACATCTCATCTGGGGTACCTAATATTTCTGCTTTATAAACACAAATAGATGAGAAAACTAAAATCCCCTTATCTGATTGATACAAGTGTTCATATAAAGTTGAAATTACGCAAAAGGAAACATCCAGCAGAAGCAAGTGTCACAGTCTGCTTCTGAGAACCTGGAAGGAAATCTTCCTTGTAATCTCATTTCTGTGAAGTTCTGTGTAGAAAATATTTCTTTAATGCCTCACACTTTCCATGGATGGGTTCTGTTAGGAAATCTTGATCTTCCCTTTTAATTTGTAGCAAAGCGTGCGGCTGTGACCTGGTTATCAAAAGTTGTGAGCCGGAAAAAAAAAAAAAAGAAAATAAAAGAAAAAATATGATGAAGATGTAACAAACGCTTGTGATACTTGTCTGGGTAATTACATACTGATCCAGGAGACTGAAATGAAAGTGTGACATCTGCATGTTACTGTCTCATTGAAATTGCTGCAGTCTGCTGATGAGTTAGTTACAATAGAGACAAGTCTCATGTCTCCGGGGATGTTACAGAGACGTGAGGATCTTCAGGTCTTGTCAGAATTGCATTTTTATGCGGTATTCTCAGCTAATAGCGAAAATAATTATAGTTGTGGTATTTCAAAATGTAACTCTGCCAAGAAGGTATTTAAAGCCCGAGTTGAATTTTCACATGCTGACAAGGAAAAAAGGAAACAGTGAGGAGAAGTCTCATGTAAAAACAAGTGCTGCTGCAGTGATGAACCATTTGATAGCGCCTTTATCAGCGTGCAGGCGTATTTTGAATAGCGTGAGCCATGGATGACTGTTGCAGCTTTTCATTTGCCTTATGGGAGGCAAGAAAGGGCTTCTTGTGTGATTGGTAAGATGAGCTGCCCTGTTGCACAAGGCAATAGAGGAGACTGGGCAGAGAAATGCTTGGTGAAGTATTTCCTAAGCTTTCTTGGATTCCTGCCATAAGGAAGTGCAGTGAGTGCAGTCACAGTGACAGGAACGTTGTGAAAAGGAATTAGAAGGGCAACGCACCTTTAAAAATAATGGCAAAAACCCCCAACCACCAAACCAAACCAAACCAAACCAAACCAAACCAAACCAAACCAAACCAAACCAAACCAAACACCCAGCTGGTCAGTAAATTACAGAGATGGCAAAAGAAATAAACATGGGCAACAAGAGAGTATGAAAGAGAAAAGAAGACATTTTAGAACTGAAAAAGAAGAAATTCTTGAACTGAAAAATGCTGGGTTTGTGTTACTTTTCCACTGCTCTTAGATGTTAACATAAGCACTTTTGAAATTAGTAAAACAAAGATAAAACACTGCTGATAAGAGTAAGTTTCTGATTCCTCCTCAGGTCACAGTGTTTTTAAATATTGGCAAACAATCTGAGACCCACTCCTGAGATCAGCAAGAGCAGATGAGTGGGAGGCTACGGTGGAGTTGCTCTGAGGGTTGAGAACACAAAGGTATCTACCTCGAAGCAGTGAAGACATGCAAACTCCATTTACTTTTCTTTGTGGTTATCAGAGAATCACAGCATTTACCTAAGCTGAAAATGGTTTGCTGCTTTAGCTTTCCGAGTTTAACATCCATTATAAATGACTCTACAGATACTTGCATTACGTTGCACATCCAATTCACTAAACACAATTTATAGCAGAATGAACAAAAATGTCTCATCTGTTCTCTTTCCAGATGTGGTTAAGGTGTAGATAGAAACAAATCAACAGCCAAAGCAGGTGTGTGAATATGCTGAACCTGTAATCTGAGATCTGTGCATTATGCACCAAATCAGCTTTTGGATGCTGAGACCAAATTGTGACCTGCTGGTGTTTACCAGGATAGAAAACGTCAGCTGCTCAACTGTCTCTTGGTTTGAGCAGAGTGTTGATGTTCAAGGTGTGATCTTCACATCTAAGAAAAACACTCTTGGTTCAAAAATGTATGAACTCCCCCACGCAATAGGGACAAAGTGTTTTCTTGCCTTTATCAAAGCAACTTGAGAAGGTTCCACAGTGCTGTGCTTTTAGAAAACAGAACAATTTTATTTCATGCTAAAATAGAACCTGGTGTTTTTACTTGGAAAACAAATGACATGCTTTTCACTTTTTCTGAGACATTTTGGAGAGAAAGCACCCCTGATTTTAGCTACAATTTTCACCTTTTTTTTTTTTGGCAAAGAAAGATCAAACACCAACACAGTGGAAATGTATTTTCAGTAAAACCCATTATTCATTTCCGTTCTTCTATCACAGTACTCAGGTGAAAATGAAAATAAAACCTAAAGTAAGTGTACTTGAAGGCAGCTAGGCAGTATTATCACAGAATCATGGAATGTGAAGGGGTTAGACGGGACCTTTAAGACCATCCAGTTCCAGCCCTGCTCTCGTGGACAGGGACAGCTTCCACTAGACCAGGTTGCTCAAGGCTCATCCAAAGTGTCCTTGAACACTGCCAGGGATGGGGAATCCGTGACTTCCCTGGGCAACCTGTTCCAGCATCTCACCACGCTCCCGGTAAAGCTCCCAGTAAAGATTTTCTTCCTAAATTCCCCCTCTTTCAATTTGTATCCATTACTCCTCGTCCTACGACTACAGTTCCTGGCGAAAAGCATAATAAAAAATACTTTAAAACTGTTCCATTGTTTATTGCAAGACAAACGGGTTTATCCATTATTTGTGCAGGTTTTCCCCTCTGTAAACAGGAGAATGGAAACGCTGTAAGGGAGCAGTGTTGTGAGGCACTTGACAGGTCCCAGAACAGGCTGGGGTGGAAAGGACCTTAAAGACATTTTGGTTCCAAGCCCCGCCATGGGCAGGGACACCTTGCACCAGCCCGGGCTGGTCCCGAAGATCGGGAAGGGGATGTCACATCCCGATCCACGCTCGGTCCCTTTTCCTGAGGGTTGGCCCTTCCCGGCAGCCGCGGGCCCGCCAGGGAGCGCTGTCGGCACGGGCCCGCTCTCCGCTCGGGCTCTGCCGGAGCCTCCCCGCTCCAGGGAAAAGCTCCCTGGGCTCGAGGAACCGGGAAGCGCGAACCCCGGGCGGGGCCGGACCCCGCGCCGGCCGCGCCTCCTTCCGCGCTCCGGCAGTGGCCCCGCCCCGCAGGACTACATCCCCCAGCATGCCCCAGGGCGCTGCCGCCCGGCGCGGCCGCCGCGTTCCGCCCGGCGCGAAGTGTCGCGCGGCGCGGCCGGAGCTGGGCTGGG